>JAOTRA010075868.1:0-13525 GCA_026260255.1 Pseudolaguvia tuberculata | reverse complement strand
GTTCTACATACAAATTATCAGGTTAATAGTGAGTACATACTGGCTATATAAAGTGAGTATAAGTATTATATCCTACAAATTATCACTCTAAGATGGTTATATTGATTACGTCGGTGGCACATGTTTTTGCTTACCTTTCCTAATTCCCTGATTTTAGTGCTACCTTAGTTATGACAATAATATCTTCTATTTTCATATTTAAACTATCCAAACCGCTACAAAATTTACCACAAGATCCGGGGGACTCACATATATTGAGTATTCTGGTGATCTGATGCTGTTTGGATGCTGTTATCCGGACTCTCACCTATCACTCAGTTGTCTTCGGTGGTGGTCTGGTTGCCTTACATATCAGGGATCCCTCATCCCTTCTTCTTTTAGTTAGGCTGTGTTAGTTAGTTTGGCGGAGTGTTTTCCTGCACTGAACTCTATCAGTATCTTACAACCTCAATACCATTTATACAATATATAACCATTTTTTCTCCACCCCCCCTCTTCTGTCGAGGTATACGTGCCGCCCCACCGCGTTGGATTGGGAGCGTCATGTATCGGCTTGGTCATCACATTCCGGCTATGACTTCGGACGTCACCCCATTTCCAGCCACCAGAATTGTTTTCACACACACATACACATACACTTTTACATTAATTTCTGTTTATCCCAAATGAGGATGGGTTCCCTGTTGAGTCTGGTTCCTCACAAGGTTTCTTCCTAATCCCACTCTAGGGAGTTTTTCCTTGACACTGTCGTCTCTGCTTGCTCATCAGGAACAAACTCATCATTTATCTATTTATCATTCATTCTGTAAAGCTGCATTGAGGCAATAACTGCTGAAAAAAGATCTATACAAATAAAATTGAATTGAATTGAATCAATGAAAAGGTTCAGTATTGAAGACACCTGCTGCCACACTCTAATCAGCTATTTAACTCAAATCACCTGCAAAGACCTTTAAATGGTCTTTTAGTCTAGTTCTGTAAGCTACCCAATCATGGGAAAGACTACTAATTTAACAATTATTCAAAAGATGACAATTGACACTTTGCACAGGGCAAGACACAAAAGAGGCAGAGTGTTCACAAAGCTATTGGTCTAAGTACATTAATAGAGAGGTGAAGGAAAGGTAAAGATGTGGTAAACAAAACAAAAACATGTAGAAGCAATAGGGAAAACCCGAAAAAATATGAACAGAAAAAATTGTGAAACAAAACCCAATCAAAAAAAATTTGGGTTAAATAAATAAGAATTAAATTTTCCTTTTTTTCTGCTGGTATTTATTTAAGAGACCCATCTCATTAATCCTGAACATATGAAGATACAAAGGAAGTGGTTGTCTGTAGGATGGCTTTGGAGGTTAAAAAGAAGAGGAAGAGAGAAAGGACAGAAAAGAGAATAAGATGGTGGAAGCTGAAGAAGGAAGAATGTAGTGTGAGATTCAGGGGGGAGGTGAAACAGGGTCTTGATGGTAATAAAGTGTTAAATGATTGGGCAATGACTGCAAAAGTGATAAGGGAGACAGCTAGGAACATGCTTGATGTGACATCTGGAAAGCGAAAGAAAGACAAAGAGACCTGGAATTAGGAAGTGCAGGAAAGTATAAGGAGAACGAGGTCCGCGAAACAGAATTTGGGGCAGAGAGACGAGAAAAGTAGGCAATAGTATAAGGAGATGAGGCAGCAGGTAAAGAGGGAGGTAGCAAAAGCTAAGGAAAAGGCATTTGAGGAGCTGTAAAAGAAGTTGGACACTAAGGACAGAGAAAATGATCTTTAAAAGTATTTGTACCGGTTAGCCAGGCAGAGAGACAGAGATAGGAAGGATTTACTGAAAGCTAGAGCAATAAAGGATACAGATGAAAATGTTTTGGCTAGTGAGGAGAGTGTGTTGAAAAGGTGGAGATAGTATTTTGAGCCGCTGATGAATGAGGAGAATGAAAGAGACAGAAGGTTGGATGATGTAGAGATGATGAAGCATGAAGTGGGTAGGATTCGAAAGGCAGATGAAATTCCAGTAGAAGTATGGAGATGTTTAGGAAAGATGTCAGTGGAGTTTCGGACTAAATTGTTTAACATAATTTTGGAAGGTGAGTGGATGCCTGAGGAATGGAGAAGTAGTGTTCTGGTACCGATTTTTAAGAATAAGGGAGATGTGCAGATGTGCAGTAACTACAGGGGAATCAAGTTGATCACACCATGAGGTTATTGGAAAGAGTAGTGGAAGCCAGGCTGAGGGAAAAGGTGGCCATCTGTGAGCAACAGTGTGTTTTCATGCCAAGGAAGAGTACCACAGATGCCATTTTTGCTTTGAGGATGTTGATGGAGAAGTATAGAGAAAGCCAAAAAGAGTTGCATTGTGTGTTTGTGGATCTGGAGAAAGAGTTTGACAGGGTTCCGAGAGAGGAGTTGTGTTATAGTATGAGGAAGTCAGGTGTAGCAGAGAAGTATGTGAGGGTGGTGCAGGACATGTATGAGGACAGTGTGACAGCAGTGAGGTGTGCGGTAGAAATGACGGACTGGTTCAAGGTGAAGATGGGATTGCATCAAGGATCAGCTCTGAGCTCTGTCTTGTTTGCAGTGGTGATGGATTGGTTGACAGATGAGGTCAGACAGGAGTCTCCATAAACAATGATGTTTGCGATGATATTGTGATTTGTTGTGAAAATAAGGAGCAGGTCGAGAAGAATCTGGAAAGTTGGAGGTATGTGCTGGGGAGAAGGGGAATGAAAGTCAGCAGGAGTAAGACTGAGTACATGTGCTTGAATGAGAGGGGAGGCAATGAAGTGGTAAGGGAGAAGTGGTAGTGAAGGAGGAAGAGTTTAAGTACCTGGGGTCAACAGTGCAAAGTAATGGAGAGTGCATTAAAAAGTGAAGAAAATAGTTCAGGCAGAGTGGAACGGGTGGAGAAGTGATTTGTGATAGACGAGTTTTAGCAAGCGTGAATGGGAAAGTTTATAGGACTGTAGTAAGACCAGCAATGTTGTCTGATTTAGAAACAATGGTGTTGTCAAAAAGACAGGAGGCAGAGCTGGAGGTGGCAGAGTTGAAGGTGCTGATTTTTTCATTTTGGGTGACAAGGATGGACAGGATTAGAAATAAGTTTATTAGAGGGAAGGTGCATGTAGAATGTTTTGAAGACAAGGCTAGGTTGAGATGGTTTGGACATGTGCAGAGGAGGAACATGCATTATATTGTTAGGAGAATGCTGAGGATGGAGGTGCTGGGCAGGAGCAAAAGAGGAAGACCAAAGAGGACGTTTATGGATGTGGTGAAGGAAGATATGAAGGTATTTGGGGTGAAAGAGGACAGGGTAATGTGGAGGTTAGCAATCCGCTGTGGTGACCCCTAACGGGAGCAGCCAAAAGTAGGAGAAGAAAAAGCTAAACTACACAAAACTATAGTAACAAACTGCTCAGAAACACCACAAACAGAAAGCATCAAAAAATTAAGTATACACATTAAAATTTGGAATTTTCCTCTACAGCAATTCTTTCCTTTTTCCAGTCTCTCTTGCATAAGTTCTTTCTGATCCAGCAGAATAAATCACGAAGCGTTGAGACTAACTGCAGAGTCAGAAACACTTACCTGGCTAACATCAATACTAATGAAGACATTAACAATTTACAAAACAAAGCATTCATACCATCATTCAGTTCCTGGGCTTGGATTGGTCTCTACACTAACATCAACAGATGGTGCTGGACCATGAATAACGTACCGCTGGGCAGTTTTACAGACTGGAATACTGAAGAACCAGGCAATAATAAGTGAGTTGTGGGTCTCCATTTTTAGCACTATTGATTTGACGAGCTGTGTTCCAGGTCAGGGTATTTTGTATTTTTTTGATGGCTTTTTTTTTCTTCTATTTTCTTTTTTATCTTTTTCTTCCATTTTAAACTGTCCTCTCTTACCATGTCTCCAAAACATGTTTTATGTGCCATCCATCTAATAAACTCATTTCTAATCCTGTCTATTCTCGTCACTCCTAATGAAAATTTCAACATCTTGAACACCTGCTCAACACCTCCAGCACCACCTCCTGTCTATTTGATGACACCACTGTCTCTAAAACCAATAACAATACAGTCCTATAAACTTTCCCTTTCACTCTTGCAGAAACTCATCAACTCAAGAAAGGGTTTAGAACCAATCTTTGATGCAATCCCACCTATACCATGAACCAGTCTGACATTACTCACTGCTGTCACACTGTTCTCATACATATCCTGCATTACCCTCACATGCTTCTCTGCTACACATAACTTCCTCATACAATACCACTGGTCCCCTCTCAGAAATCTGTCATATGCTTTCTCCATATCCACAAACAATGCAACTCCTTTTGGCCTCCTCTATACCTCTCCATCAACACACTCAAAGCAAAGATTGCATCTGTAGTACTCTTCCTTGGTATAAAACTCACAGATGACCACCTTCCCTCAATCTAGCTTTCACTACTCTTACCCATAACTTCATGGTGTGACTGATTTACTGTATTTTCTGTAGTTTCTGCATGTCTGCACATCTCCCTTATTCTCAAAAATTGGTATCAGTACACTCCTTCTCCATTCTGCAGGTGTCCTCTCACCTTCCAAAATTCTGTTAAACAATTTTGTCAGAAACTCCACTGTCATCTCTCCCGAACATCTCGACGCCTCAACTGGAATGCCATCTGGTCCAACTATCTTTCCACTCTTCATCCTCTTAATAGCTCTTAATAGACACATCATCCAATCTTCTCTCGCTCATTTTTGTAACTTGCAGTACATTCTTTCCAGCTCTGTCTCTCTGCCTGGCAAACCTGTGAAAATACTTTTCTTCCTCCTTAGTGTCCAACTTCTAACACAGCTACTCACTTGCCTTTTCCTTAGCAATTGCCACCTCCCTCTTCACCTGCTGCCTCATCTTCTTATACACCTGCTTAGTTTTCTCGTCTCTCTGCGGATCCCAATTCTGTTTTGCCAACCTCTTTCCAAATTCCTTTCCTTAAGGTGATACCTACCCCTCACATACTCATCACTTCTTTTCCCTTCACGAACATGGCCACTGAAGTCTGTTTATCTCTTATGCCTAGCTACACTCTCCACCACTCCATCTAACTCACTCTAGAAACTTTCCTAATCTTACCACCTTCTAACAATGTACTTGTGGAGCATAAGCACTGATGATATTCATCATCATGCCCTCAACTTCATCACCTTATCAGAAACTCTTTTCACTGTCAGAACACTCTCAATGTACTCTTTCTTCAGGATTACACCTACACCATTTCTCTCTCTATCTACACCATCATGAAACAGATTATATCCACCTTCAATGTTCCTGGACTTATTCCCTTTCCATCTGGTCTCCTGAACACAACACACTTACATTTCTACGCTATATCACAGAATTCAGATACTTTTTATCCAGATGAAGCTACATTCATCCTATTATACTAAGGAGCTAAATATTAAGGATCTGCGTTGAGAGTAACTGGGACAAGGCTGTTTTCTTGAGAAAACTCAAATATCCACTAAATATCCAATGAGAAATTTAAACTGGGAGCTTTAACCACATGCTGGGAAACATTATTCTGTGGCCTTAAATGTTTATTATTTAGTTATAATTAATTTGCTTTATTTTACTTTGTTTGATTTCCAGGTTTTTATTTATGTGTTCAATTCCCTGCTCCTTTAGTGAATGCATGCATATCTCTTCACTTTCTAAAATGAAATGTTATTTATTTGAATTTTTTTATTAGTTTATTCAGTTTAACTATAAATAAAGTTAAAGTCAGCAAAGTTTTATTTTGATTTCAATTATATATGACAGTGCAGTATATACAGTTAAATAAAATAACTTTTTTCCAGGACCATAGTGCTACATACAATGCAAAATAAGTGCTTTTAAAGATTGCGCAATCAGCGTACAGCAACGGCACTCTGCTGGACGCGTGCTCGGGAATATTTGGAAGCAGTGACACCCTGCCAATGTAAACTGAGACAGGGTGAGGGATGAGAACCGAGACAGCGAGGAAGAGGAACGAGAACTGAGACAGCAATAGAGAGGGACGAGAACTGAGACAGGACGAGAAATGATACAGGGTGGAAACCAAGACAGGGCAATGAAGAGGGACAAGAACTGAGACAGGGCAAGGGAGATGGTCGAGAACCGAGACAGAGCAATGGATGAAAATCAAGGCAAGAGACAGGGTGAGAGATGAGGAGAGACAGGGAGTGGGATGAGAACAAGACAGGGATATGAGGAAAACCGAGACAGAGAGGGAGAAGGACAAAAAAGAGGGACAAAAGACAAGAGCCCAAAACAAGACAAAAAATATAACCTGACCAAATCAATACATAAGATCCAATAGACACAAAAACCCAACAAATAAATAGAATAACCAAAACTAGCAAAATCTAAATACAACAAATGGGGTGAAACTATCATAAGCAACCCAGGTGTTCAAAACAGAACAGGCAGACTAAAATTAAATCATGCATCTGAACAACCATAGATAACATAGGAAAAATATCACAATGCAAACAATGCAGGTGTGGAAAAAGAAAGAAAACTGTTTAAACAAGAAAACCTATTTAACAAATGAGCAAATCAAAATACAAACAGATGAGAAAAAGTTGGAGGAAGGAGGGAGAGGGGAGGACAGAACAGAACTCCAGATCTCCAAAACAAACTGGCAACCTAGGGAGAAACATTCACAGACCGTTGCGCAGAGGGATGAGAACCAAGACAAAGAGAGGGATGAGAACTGAGACAGAGAGAGGGATAAGAACAAAACTGTTTTTGTCCATAACAAAAAAAAAGAAAAAAAAAGAAAGATCAAGATCAATCCAGAACAAAAACAAACAAAATCAAGAACAAGATGAGATTCAGACATCAGGTCTGAAAAAACGAATGCAAATGTAAACTTACGAGACATTTATTAACACAGAGCATGTTGGACTTGCCAGTCCTGCATGTCCAAAAATCGGCTGTTCTCAGCTATCGGCTCCAGCGGTCATGTGATGGTCCTGCAAACAGAGGTAGCATAAGAGAGAACAAAGAGTTTCACATCCTCTGGAATGTTGATTAGACCCATCCTGTCCTTGACCCTTGCAGCAGTCTTCACAAATGAGTTTCATAAGCACACACACTCATAAAGCATTCAATAAATCTTTTCTCAATTTATTCAAAGTCCCACAAATCCCTCTCTTGGCCTCTGAAAGAGGCCACAAACTAGGATCACAGTATCCCTTGTTTGGCTGCTGTCGCCGTCTCCTGATCCCAGGAGAGTTACCTTATAGATAGCGATAGAGAGTAGCAGAGAAAGCAATAGGGACAGAAAATATCTCACAGCGTATATATGGTTATAGTCATCTCAAGTCCTTGGAAGACCTTTTGCAATATTTCAATTACCTTCGGGTATTCTAGTCTGTCCAGTCCACATCCCAATCATGGTACTGACACACTTCGTACGTTATGGAGCACACACCATTCCCTCATTGCCCAGAGGCTATTTTCGAAATCTTTGTAAGTGGGCTGGTCTTGGGCTCGGTCTTTAGTAATTAAATGGAAGACAATCCTGTCTGTCGCATAAGTGACTGCGGAATCCCCTCTCTGTTTGATCTGTGTCTTTATCCGGTGTGTGCCATATCTCTCCATAAATTTTCTAGCTATCCCTGCCCTATAGGCGCAGTCAGCACTTATGCAATGAGCTAGTGGTTCTCCAAGAGGTGCCGAAAATAGGTCACCTGTCCTATGAATCAGTCGCAAAGAAATTTGTGTGGGGTTTTGTTTAAGGCTCATTATGTTAGTACTTGTTGCTCTTGTTGTTGTCTGTGAATTGTGTGCTGACTTACCTTCACTCGGCTCAATACCCTCCCTCTCTTGGACCTGCGCAGTCAGGTCCAATCTGGTTTGATCCAAAGATCTCGTAGGCGGATCACAGACGACACACGCCGACAGGTGGTACTAGGTGTCGCCTTTACCTGTGAGTTGAACACAGTGTGATGTTTGTGCTACTACCTTGAGAGGTTGAGACCAGCGGCCCTCTTTCCATTTCCTGCGGAAGACACGGATCCTAACTCAGTCGCTGGAAGGTGCAGCCTTGTCCAGGTGAGAGTCTGAAACAACTCCTGTAGTAACACACGTGGAAAAGGAGCCAATTAGAGCTTTCAATTTGTACAAGTACATTTTATGCGATAGGGGAAATAGAGAGTCCGATTGCAGAGCGGAGCCGGGGCCAGGAAACTGTCGACCTGTAAGAAGCTCAAAAGGAGTGAAACCAGAAACCCGATTAATGGATGAACGGACAGGACAGCTAACCAGTTCAATTGAGTGTGTCTGTGCACAGATTTTTGCCAATTTGTTTTTAAGTGTAAGGTTTAGATGTTCTACTTTGCCCTGGGATTGTGGATGGTAGACTGCTCCAAAAGAATGTTTCAATCCTAACGAGGCTTCAACTAATGCCAAATGTTCATTTTTAAAGTGCGAGCCATTGTCAGACCGGATTCGTGTTTGATCGTACCTCTTACCATGAATTGTGAGAGCTTCTCAGGTGAACACTTTGATTGTTCTCGGATCAGGAAGTAACGTGTGAATTTTGGAAAGAGATTGTTGGGTTAGAAACAACTGTCAATTGACCAGGCACGTAGCCGGCTACAGTTTTGGCTGCCAAGTCAGCGGCTCCGTTCCCTAGAGAAACAAAGTCATGTCGCACCGTGTGTGCGGAGCATTTGATGATGGATACCAATTCTGGAAGCTGCAAAGCCTCCAGAACTGATTGAACTTCAGCAATGTGTGTGATTGGCCTGCCAGATGAAGTGGTGAAACCACATCGTTTCCACATTGGGAGCTCCACAAGAACAGCTGTCACAACGTAGGCCGAGTCAGAGTAAATATTAACATTCCTACCAGCTGCTAAATTTAAAGCTGCTGTCATGGCACAAAGTTCAGCTCTCTGGGCCGATTGTTTACCCTCAAGCTTAGAGGAGTGGATTGTCTCATACTGGTCGGGTGGGTCACCTTTGACCACTGCATACCCAGCAGCTAAATCGCCTGAGTTAATTCGGAAACAGCAACAGTCAGTAAAAAGGTGTAATGGGGAGAGAGAGTCAGCTATGGGTAAGGCCGAAAGTCCTTCCGTTATAACCAAAGCCTGTTCAATCAGTGGCGCACAGTCGTGTGGAGCACCGTAAGTCATCAGGTCTGCCATATTGATACCGTCATGTGAATAGGTGATGTTAGGAGAGGATACAATTTTCAGGATCCTACGCTGTTTTATGGGCAAGAATGTGAACGCACTTGAATTTAAAAAAACTGACTACTGAGTGTGTGGTTAGTACAAAGAGTTGGACATACAGAAGAACACGCCGGTCGCCGCTGTCTTTTTGGTGGAGGACTGCATGAGCACTGGTGACTGTTTCTGAAACGTCTAGATAGAATGGTCTGGAGTAGTATCTTATCTAATGTCCTCCACTCTGGTGGGGTTGATGTCTGATGTTTGTATGGCGATTATACCTGACACGTCCTGCAAAGTGAATGGTTTGGTCATTGACGAAGATTGGTCCAATAAAGTCAACTCACCTTCCAATCTGACCCTGCATTTGGAGTTCTGTCCACCTTGGTCTTCTCCTACCTCACTACACGCTGTTCCTTGACTAGAACAATTCTCCTCCGTTTTGGCTTCTGCCTCTCCTACGCTAGCTTCGAGTTGTTGTGCCATTGTCTGCTGCAGGTCAATCAATGCCTCTCCCATTCCTGCTATGTCTTTCTGCAAATCTCTTACTTTGTTTCCAGTTATCCTTACTTCCTCAGTCAGTATCTTAGCCTTCTCATCAGACTCCATGTCCTCAACTTCAACCTTACCTGATGTTATAATCAATTGGGGCATTTGTAATGGAGTGGATGAAGGATGGGTGTTGTATGAGGGAGGTGTGTCTAAACTTTGATAGAGGTGAGGGACTGGTGGGTTTGGTTTGGGTGGTGCAACTCCCCTGGTTGGGGAGCCTCCCCTGGGCTCGCTTGTACTTCCTCCTTCTTACTCACTTGTGTCTCTACCTTCGTTCCTAACACTTTTGCTTTTGGCTCCTCGACTTCCTTGTTCTCTTTGACTACAACTTCCTCCTTCCATCTCTTTGGATCTCTTGATTGCCATGGTAGCCATGGTTCATCCTTTCCTGCCACATGATCATCTACGCTTTGTTTGGCACGTTTCATCATGTCAGACGCTTTATTCAACAATTTAACTTTATGGACTTTGACATCTGGACTATAAATCAGTGTGAACATTGACCAACATTCATGTATATCTTTCATTACCTTTTTCTTGTCCTTGGGTTCGGTTTGGGACAAAAGGACTTCCGTCACCTTGTTCTATTGTTCACCCAAAGGCGGACAAGAACTTTCATCACGTTCTTTCTCAGTTTCAGACATTATGTATTAATATTGTATTTACTTTCTTTATTTTTATTATCTATGAAATATTTTATACACGATATATTTTCACAACATTAACAAATAACATCAGTAATTTCAGACAATACTTATACTATTGGGACTTGAACCCACTTAATTGTGACAGGACAGAAACCTGTATCTTTTTTGGGACTTGAACTCTTATATTATTAACAGGACTTGAACCTGTTTTTCACTATTGGGATTGAACCCAGACTTACAGGACTTTAACCTGTTTACTTTTATTGGGACTTGAACCCAGACTTACAGGACTTTAACCTATTTACTTTTATTGGGACTTGAACCCACTCTTGAATAAGGACTTTAACCCTTTCAATTTTATTACCGGTTTATTGTCTTTTATTATTCACAATATATCAAATAATTATTAATATTTTTTTAAAGTTCCCGGACCAAAATCAACACAATAATTAGTTTTGTTCAATTACAGACTTTTGATACAAAAGGTGTCCGCTTACCTTTTAGATGGACCTGTCCTGTGTTGATTTCGGACCTTCACCTCAATTTTTAGTAGACCAATCTCTCGTAGGTTTAATCGATTTCCTCTCCATTCACGTCGGGGTCACCAATTTGTTGGACTTGCCAATCCTGCATGTCCAAAAATCGGATCAGAGGAGACAAGTTGAAATATCAAAGAGTTTATTCGAAAAGCTGATGTAGAGTGAATAATATAATACAAGTGTCTAGGATCGCTCCTAGGGGAATTCCAACCTTCCTTATGTTACATTTAGTTTTTATTCTCTCTAGAACTACCCCACCCTCTGTTCTCAGCTATCGGCTCCAGCGGTCATGTAATGGTCCTGCAAACAGAGATAGCATAAGAGAGAACAAAGAGTTTCACATCCTTCTACCGCCTATACACCTCCCTGGAATGTTGATTAGACCGATCCTGTCCTTGACCCACGCAGCAGTCTTTACAAATGAGTTTCATAAGCACACACACTCATAAAGCATTCATTAAATCGTTTCTCAATTTAGTCAAAGTCCCACAAGCGCAATGATAGATGCCCAAGTGAGCACGCCGCCGGCTTATAAAAATTGCAAAATCGGCATGCAGCAATCACACTCAGCTGCAGGGTGCAAAATTATTTATCCCCCATTTCACTGAGTGCATCCAATTGCCTTCAGAAGTTGCCTGATGATTGCTGACTGTTTGAATGTTGACCTAATGAATAAATAGAGTCCACATGTGTGTAATTTAATCTTTCGTTTAGTACGAAACCAGCTGTTCTGTGACAGCCTCTGTGGTTCATTGAGAGAATACTGGGAAGGAAATACCATCATGAAGTCCAAGGAACACACCAAACCGGTCAGGAAAAAAATTGTGAAAAAATTTGAACCAAGGCTAGGCTATTAATATATTTTAGGCTTTGAACATATCACGTATCACTGCAAATCTACAGAGACGTGGTTGTTCACCTAACCTAGCAGGCCAAACAAGGAGAGCACTGATCAGAGATGCAGCCTAGAGGTCCATGGTGACTTTGGATGAACTTTAGAGATCTACAGTTCATGTAGGGGAATCAAATTAAACGTGCACTGCACAAATCTGGGCTTCATGAAAGATTGGCAAGGAGAAAGCAATTGTTAAAAGAAAACCACAAGAAGTCCTGTTTGCCGTGTGACAGAAGCCATGTAAGTGTTTTAGCAAATTTGTGGAAGAAGGTGCTCTTTTCAGTCTTTTAATTGAAAAAAATATTTGAACTATATATTTATTTGTATAAATTTCTTTCTACTTCACAATTTTATGCCATTTCTTATTGGTCTTTCACATAACATTCAATAAAACATTTATGTTTGTGATCATAATGTGAGACAATGTAGAAAAGTTCAAGGGGCATGAATTCATTTGCAAGCTACTGTATAAGCTGCTGTAGTCATAAGTCCTATAAAACAGTGTGAGAGTAGAGGCGTCCACAGTCAGCATGGCAATGTGGTGATTATCAACCAGAAGTGGAACACTAGGTAGTGGTCAGACAGGTCCAGAGAGGGGAGGGTTGACTGAATCACTGGCAGCACAGGAGTGGCTTATGTAGCGTAGTCAATCTAAGTCAAGAGAGAGTGAGAGAAAAGAAGGTCAGTCACTCTCACTATCAACAGACCTAAAACTCTGGCTGCTATTTACCACTCAGAGTTGTTCAGAAATGTATGACTAAGTGATCAGAAACTCCCTTTAGCCCCTCAATCCAGACTCAAAGCTAGAGGGGACAGAGTTTTCTTTGTTTCAAGTGTCTGTTATAGAACAACAGTAGTATTAACATGCACTTTCTGTCACTTTTTGATTTATGACCATTGTAAAAGTGTCACTTTTTGAATTTTTGACCCCTCTCCCTTGCCAAAGTCTGAAGGAGAAGTTTTGGGACCAACAGGTCTTGATTTATAGATGAGGTTTATCCAGACAGGACAGCTTTTGTTTCCTGGTACTGTTGTTTGCTGGTCAGTTGATTTATCGAAGGTATCATTGAGATCGAAGTTTTCACTCCTAACAGGCCGATGCGGGTTTACATGTTGATGTATGTATTTGTGCATAGATTATGGCTACTTTGACCCCTGACATGGGGTCAGAAGGAGAAGTTTGGGACCAAATGGTCTTGATTTATAGACGGGGTTTCTTCAAACTGGCCGGTGTGTGATTCTATGTTGGGGGGGGGTGGTTCTGCCATGTGGTGTGATAAAGTTGTATGTGATGACAAGACCAACTTGCAGGAATGGTCCCCGGATGCTTTAAAGAAAGGGAGGTTATGTTATGTTAATGTTGCATAGGCCATAGATGGTTTGATGGTCAAAAATCGTGTCGGCCGGTATGTGTTTGACACAGTAATGCGGACTGTAAAGCTTTATGCTATCAAAGTTGAAGACAATTTTACACCACAGGATCCTGATCTGATTTTGCCTGCCAAAGACTGGCGGTTTTTCTACAACAGTGTTCGGAGGGATTTGAATGACAGCGATGATGACCCCTTGTACATAGCGGAATGGGACGGTACAGTTCCGGGCACAAGGTTTCGTGTGGTTGGTGATCGTAGTAAAAAGATACCGGATGACTGCGTTTATATTTTCTGCTGCAACGACA
>JAOTRA010075819.1:0-13530 GCA_026260255.1 Pseudolaguvia tuberculata | reverse complement strand
GGTTGAGATGGTTTGGACATGTGCAGAGGAGGGACATGCAGTATATTGGTAGAAGAATGTTGAGGATGGAGGTCCCTAGCAGGAGGAAAAGAGGAAGTCCAAAGAGGAGGTATATGTATGTGGTGACGGAAGATATGCAGGTAGTTGTGGTGAAAGAGGCAGATGTAGCGGACAGGGTAGGGTGGAGAATGAGAATGATCCGCTGTGGTGACCCCTAACGGGAGCAGCCGAAAGGAGAAGAAGATATGTTTTAGCATTCTTGGAGCAAAATATGTAATGTATGGTATATGGTAGTGTTTTATATAGCTTGAAATAAGGTGCTGTTCCTTTTAGTGAAGCTGTCATTACTACCCCTGTCTGAGTTCCTGTTTGCACTATAATTACCAAACACACGGTCTTGGAAATTGTACACAATGATCATATTGAGCAATTTATTATTTCTGTCTGGAAGTCTATGCATGGTACTTCTCTGATGCTGATGCAAAAGTCTGTGACACTAGACAAACATCCTGATACAATAAGCCAGTGCTGTGATTTTTCTTACCTGCCAGACCTGCATGATATTCATACACAGCATTTGATATGGTTAACTTTTTTGGGAACCTCTACATAAACAAATTGAATGCTGGACAGGCTGCTCAAATATATATTTATATCAACATATAATATAATTTAACATACAGGGAAATGTACAGACAGACATTAGACAGGATTTATTATTATTACTATTATCATTACATATTTATATGTGCAAAAAGCCTAAAGCAAATTACCTGAACTGTCTTTAATGATGAATGTAGCAGATTGGGGGCTGCAAATGCCTTAAAACTTTCCCTTATGCTGTTGAATCTTTAGCGCAATAAAAGCATGGATAGAAATCTGTATTTTAGCAAAGTCTCAAAAAGACTTTCTTTATAAGCGGCAGTTTTTTCCTAGGGGCTGTTGGATTATCTTGCCTTTTTACCTTTTGCCCCGATTTGTTTCTTTTTCATGCTCTAACTTAAGTTCAAGTTAGCGATCCTGTCTCATCTCGTCTCGTCTCGTCACGTCTCGTCACGTCTTGTTCACGGTATTTTTTTTTTGTTTAAATCTTGTTCTTTTTTTAAATAAAATGGATGATTTAAACTCGCCAATCCTGTGATTGGGTGCGCTCCTTTTTCCTGATCCTGCTCCCCCCAACCTTTCTGACTGGCTCAAGCCTAGGACAATAAAGGAGCTTCAGCGTTTTCTAGGATTTTCCAACTTTTATAGGCGCTTTATTAGACTGCACTTCTAAAAAGTAAACCCTCTAAATTATCCTGGACTCAGCCGCTAAAGAATTCGCGGTTTTAAAGCACAAGTTCACCGTAGGACCCACTCTCGTTCACCCTGACCCTACAAGACCGTACACCCTGTGCCACCAAGCTAACACTAGCAGAAACCAATTATGATGTAGGGAATAAGGAGCTGTTAGCCATCAACGAGGCGCTGTTGGAATGGCAACACTGATTAGGAAGGAGTGCTCATCCATTTACAGTCCTTACCAATCATCGCAATTTAGAGTATGTAAAGAAAGGACAGCGGCTGAATGCACGCCAAGCTCGCTAGGCATTATTTTTTGCATGGTTTAACTTCACAGTCACTTGTAGACCTGGAACAGAGAACAGAAAAATTATGCTATGACCCACCTAATTGTGATGCCCCCAAAAAGAGCATTCTGAACCCAAGCATTGTGGTGGCACTAGTATTGTGGGATCTGGCAGAAGAGATCGGCAAAGCCAGCCTGCGAGCTCCTCTGCAAGGGGTCTGTCCTGCGAGTAAGATCTTCGTCCTACCAGCATTAGATGTTAGCTAGCAGTAGATGTTGTGGGTGCACACTTACTTGGGCATCTTGGTATTAGTAGGACCCTGGAGATGCTCAGTCAAAGTATTGGTGGCCTTGTATGCACGGGGAGGTAAACAATTTTGGCCTTCTGCATCCGTTGCCTGTTTTTCAGCACCCTTGGACTCATTTGGCAGAAGATTTTGTCACTGATCCAATGGTTACACAGCGATTCTATCTATTGTATATTGTTTTTTAAAATCTTGTTGTTTAGTTCCCCTCAAGGAGTTACCCACTGTTATGCAAACTGCTAACCTTTTGTGTACGGGTTACCGGAGGATATTGTGTTAGACAGAGGACCCCAGTTTACATCTCGAGTCTGGTGGGCATTTTGCACCTGGACATAAACGTGAGATTAACCTCGTATTATCATCAGCAGTCCAATGGACAGGTGGAGCGCTTGAATCAGGAATTGGGTCATTATCTGCGGTCATACCGTACACGAGACAAGCATCGTTGTAATGAATTCCTTCTCTGGGCCGAGAATTTTGTATGCACAAAATTCATTAACTCACTCATCTACCGGTCTGATACCTTTTCAGTGTGTTCTAGGTAACCTAGAACCCGAACAGGGGGAACAGCCTCCCCTGTTCCCATGGTCCAGTGGACCAGCCGATGTTTCGTCAGTGGAGGACTGGTACCAATGAAATACTCGGGTTTGGGAAAGAGCTCATTTGCAGTTACAAAGAGCCATACGGTCCCAAAGGATGCAGGCAGACAAAAGGCAATGACCAAACACCTCCTACCAGCCAGGTCAAAGGGTTTGTTTGTCCACTACAGACTCAAAACTTATATTGCCTATCAAAAAATTAAGCCCAAGATATATTGGGCCTTTCAAAATAATCAGACGAGTGAATGAGGTATCATATCGACTACAGTTACCGACCCACATGCGCATCTCACCCACCTTCCATGTCTCTTTTTAAACCCTATTTTCCTCCAGGTCAACCCCGTGATCCTAGACCGGATCCTCGGGTCCCATCAAGCTGGAGGACAGCTTGGCATACAGAGTTCGTGAGGTGCTCAACTCTCAATGTTGGAGGGAGGGTTTGAAATATCTGGTGGACAAGGTTATGCTGGCTGAAGGCAAAGGACATCTTGGATCTATCACTAATCAAAGCCTTCCATGCCAGCCATCCTGAATGCCCAGCACCTCACCCTAAGAGGCGCCCCAGGAGAACGCAGGGAGGCATTGCTAGGGGAGAGAGTATTGTAAGGACGGCTGGCCCAGAAGACAATCTCAAGAGGGTGCCCTCATCTGAATTTTGATGGTCAGCTTCCTGTCTTGGATAATTGGGCATGGGTGCTCTATATAAGCAGGAGATCCTCTGGAGAACGCTGCAAAGTATTGTTGCCCTTGGCCTTTACCAAGCCTTGTTTAGATCTTTGTACTTTTAGATTTTTTTGGATTTTGAACTTGGACAGTGATTTTGATTTTGTGTATTGGATGTTGGTTACACTGTGGTATTATTTCTGGTGTTTTCCTCAAAAAACTAATGTCTACTGCATTATGGATTCAGCTAACCCTAGCTCATCAAAATGATTATTAACTTTGTAACTACATTTAATGAAATAATAAATGCATGTTTCCACAATGACAAAAATACTCTAGTAGTAATAAGTGTTTGGTGTCAAATTAATATCTGACAATATTATATTATTTATCAGCTGAATTTCTGTGTGTCAGTAGGAAAGATAAGTTTACAGTACTTAATGATAAATTGTAACAATCCAGGTTTCTAGATTTTAATCTTTACAAGTTGTCTGGCAACAGCCAGTGATCTCATCTGATCATCCTACAGTCTGTAGAGAACAGACTAAATCCAGAACAACCCTGGCAACATCGTCGAGTGTCTTTCAGTGTTGACAGACTGGTCAGATCATGTTAGTATGATGATAGTTATAGATTTGTCCTGGTTGTTATGTACAGATTTGGGGATTAGGTATGGCAATGCTGATATGTGTACATGTGTTATCTAATCATTTAATGAATCTGATGGATCCAATTATTGACTCTCAATTAAGTTATCCAAAAAGAGTTGTCAGGTACTTTGTCATGTAAGTGGGAAGTGGTAGCCTAGTGGTTAAGGTGTTTGACTAATACCAGAAAGACCGGGGTTTGAATCCACCTCCACCAAGCAACCACTGTGGGCCCTTGAGCAAGGCCCTTAACCCACAAGTGCTCAGTTGTAAAAAAGAGACCAATTGTAAGTCGCTCTGGATAAGATTGTCTGCCAAATGCCGAACTGTAACTGTATGTAAAACTGACAGGACCAGCCTATCGCTTCTGATATTTGGTGAAATATGTAATCTTACTGTGATTGTCCAGTGTATGGGGTAATATAAACTAACTTTCTATCTCGCTCTCTCTCTCTCTCAAACAAACACACACACACACACACACACACACACACACACACACACACACACACACCACGCAAAAAATGGAAACAGGCTGAAATTGGAGAAGCAAAGTGAACAATGAAGATATTGTACTAGGCTATGGAAAGATTGCCAGTGGAATATTAAATGCATTCAAAAGATGTAGTCTGTAACTGATCAATAGTTAGTGAAAATGGACTGGAAAGACACTAATCTTTATATCACACTGTTCCTGTTCAGTTTCTCAGTCAGTTCCTAGTGCGCATGCGTATGGCCAGCACAGACAGAAGCACTAAACCCTAACCACTAATGTATAACACACACATCATGCAACATCTCCAACTGCTCTAGTTGAAGTATTCAGTGAGCCACAAGTGTACACTTCCTCACACCAGCTCCATCTGCTGAAAATTAGACTTCTCATTGTCAGCACTCATCTGTAGTTTAAGAGTGAGAAATGGAAAATATGACTAACCCGAGCAACCGAAATGTTAAGGGGTGTGAGAGAATTATGAGATATTTATTGTTAATTATAATTATTGATAATTATGAGTATTTTTCTGGGGAAGACACTAGTGCTAGAGAGAAAGAGAGAGAAGCAGAATAAGAATTGAGAAAGGCTGGAGTTTGCAGCAAAGGAAAAGAATGCTAGCAAGACACTCAACTAAATTAGCTGTTTAACTCTAGATAATGTGTTCTTACCTCCGATCTGCTCTGTTACTGCTTCAGCTTGGCTGTGAATGTATAAGAACAATGTGTACAGGCTGGAAAGATCGGCTTCCTTCTCTCTAGCCAGTAAAGAGAGTGTGTGTGAGATGTGGGGCAGCCCTGAAGTGCTTTCCCATTGCTGCAATCGGTGCTCTGCGGCACATAAAGTCCACTGCAGGAAACTCTGCCAAGCAGGAACCAAAGTGTCAGATCCAATGTATACACCCGATGATGCATTAGAGTAACGCACAGGCCTGAAGAGGAGTATGGAAAAGAACTTACTAATATAATGAGCTTACTGTAAATATTTACATACTCTCACTTAATATGTGAAACATTTTTTCAGAACAGATGTTGAATGAATGTGTGTAGTTGATCCATTTTGCAGACAAAACAATAACATGTTTGGTGTAAACCAAATATAGAATTCCTGAAAAAGAACTTCATTCCAACATACAACCATTTAGGTGAAAGTGTCATCATATTATCATAGAAACCATGAATTCTACCATGGGATCATATGTAAAAAAGTTAAAGCTAAAGCGGATCTGGACCGTGCAACATGGCAATGTCCCAGCACATACCAGTAAATCCACCGAGGACTGGCTTTATATGAATGGTTACAGTCTTGGTGTTGAGGTCAATGATTTTAAGCCAAATCATTATATTAGTCTGAATCCATAAGGATACTCCATCAGGATACCTTTATATGCATAAGCCCAATCAGACAAGTCATGAAGGTATTGTTGTAACTATCTATAGTGACTTTCTATATAGTCACTCTGTACAGATCACTAGAGTTCTATGCTATGTATCTATGTAACTGTCTGACCTGTTGATTGATTTTGATAAAATACTGACTGTAGGAGACTACCATTGTCTTTATGAAAATTATTGACACTTTAGGACTAGTATTTACAGATTGACTGAACTACTTTGGAATAAAAGAAAACTTCAAGCTGTTCATATTTACTCCAAGTCATCTTCTCTTTTTGGCTGCTCCCATTAGTGGTTGCTACAGCGGATCACTCTTCTCCACACTACCCTGTTTTCTACATCTGCCTCTTTCACCCCAACTACCTGCATGTTTTCCCTCACCACATAAAATAGTTTAAATCAACCACCAATGTTCCTAGCCTTACTCCACCTGGTCTCCTGAACACACAACATATCCACGTTGTTACGCTCCATCATGTCTGCTAACTTGCTCCTTTTACCAGTCATAGTACCAACATTTAAAGTACCCACCCTAATCTCCACTCTTCTCCTTCCCCTGCCCCTTCCCCTGCTGTAGACGTCTTACTCTTTTACTTCTCATACTTTGGCCAACAGTAGCCCAATTTCCACCGGTACTCTGACGGCTAACAGTATCTGTGGCAGTCAATGTTAACTCACGCCACGACCGATCCGATATGAAATTCTCATTTATGATTTACATACTTGATTTGGAGTGGTTTCCTACTTGCTGGGCTCTCAGATTTACTCCAAGTGATATTATTAAATTTAGAGTATGATGATGATATTCCCAGCTTGTATCACTTTGTATTTATACACACAGTATTTATAGAGCAGCATGTGTCTCCAGAGACTAGGTAGAAATAAAACTACAATCACTAAAGACAAGTAATCTGGCCAATCTGTCTAAACTTTTTAATACACCAATAAACATATATGACTTAGACTACAGGTGTCAAGCTCAGTTCCTGGAGGGCCGGTGTCCTGCAGACTTTAGCTCCAACTTGGCACAACACAAATACCTTTATATGTCAAGTATACCTAGCAAGGTTTTGATTATTTGGTTCGGGTGTGTTTGATTAGGGTTGGAGCGATACTCTGCAGGACACCGGCCCTCCAGGAACGGAGTTCGACACCCCTTACTTAGACACAGTGACAAATAGCATAGACACTATCTTAGAAA
The DNA here is from genome assembly GCA_026260255.1 of Pseudolaguvia tuberculata. Taxonomy (NCBI): domain Eukaryota; kingdom Metazoa; phylum Chordata; class Actinopteri; order Siluriformes; family Sisoridae; genus Pseudolaguvia; species Pseudolaguvia tuberculata. The sequence continues at coordinate 6,661 of JAOTRA010075819.1, read as the reverse complement.
CATTAGACACTGTTGCCCCCGACAATTAAAAAGGGTTAGAGATAAAACACCTGCACCGCAGTACAATAGCCATACACTCACACTCAACATTTACATTTACTGCATTTGGCAGACGCTCTTATGAAGAGCGACTTACATTTTTATCTCCTGATCAATTGGGGGTTAAGGGCATTGCTCAAGGGCCCACAGTGGTTGCTCGGTGGAGCAGAGAATCAAACCCTGGTCTTTCTGGTATTAGTTTAACACCTTAACCACTAAGCCACCACTTCCCCCTAACCTGTAACCATAAGCAAACATGGAGGAAAACTAAATTAGAGGGTTTCAAAATTGAGTATAAATATACACAGGCTCTAAAAGCTGCTCAGACCATTCATCTAAGTAAAATGATTAAAAACCAGCTTCTTATTTTGTACAGTAGCTAAATTTACAAACAAAAAACACCGTTTTAGAATCACAATTTAGTAGCGATGAACTTCTTCACTGAAAAAATTTAAAAGCTAAAAGCTGCTATATAAAGCACTATATAAATATATAAAGTTATCACCATTAACATTCCTAGTATATCCAATCCCAATTAAGTTGGGATATAATGCATACAGCTTGAAAAGCCTCTTCTGAACATTATCAATTCCTTGGTAGACCTAATCATACTGACTCCTAATCCTAATCCTAATGACTTAAATTACAGACCAATTATGAATCTTCCAATTATGCCAAAAATACTAGAAAAGGCCATGTCTGCTTAAGTATGCTCATTCTATCAGGAGAACAATATCCTTGAAGAATTTCTGACAGGTGTAGCACAGAAACTGTGCTAGTTAAAATTACAAATGACCCGTTCCTCGGATGAAGGTTGTGTAAGGGGGTCTACTCAGGCTGATGGCCACTGGAGGGTGCCATCACCAGAATATTAGGAGCTACTTCCGGTACTATGCAATTGGGCGTGGCCACCCTATATAAGGCCACGGCACTAGGACTCCACTTGAAGTATTGTTTTCCTAAACCTTACTGAGCATGCTTACAAACCCTATCTCATTGAATTTCTGGCTTTTGACCTTTAGACTGTTTAACGTTAACCCTTTTGAACTCTGTCTCGGATTTGTTTGCGATTGGCTCTCAGCTTTGGATAATAAACTTTGTAAAGTCAAACTACTGCATCACAGAATACTTCACCCACACCCGGCCCAGCAGTCATCATATCTATGGGGGATCTTCTTGCAGCTCTAAACCTCCAGGCTCAAGCTTTGCGGAATTTACAGGAGCAGGTAACTGCCATAACCCATGCCACTGCGGCGCCTCAAACTGCTCCGCTGGGGAATACGCCCAACGCTCTGCCCAACAAATTCGACAGGAAACCCGAAAAATGTCGGGGGTTCATCCAGAACTGCTGGATCTTGTTTGAGAACCAACCTCTGGGGTTCCCTAATGAGAGAAGAAAATGCGAGTGCCTACTTTCTCTCTTAACGGGTCGCGCTTTGGACTGGGCCAATGCGGAGTGGGAGATTGACCCAGCCCTCCGATCCTCTAGTGACTACTTTTTTTTTCCCAGCTTAGGGAGGTGTTTCAGCACCCCACGGGGGGGCCAGGATATATCCACGAGACTTTTTCATTTAAAACAGGGTGCCCAATCCGCAGTGTATGCCATCTCTTTCCGAACGCTGGCCGCACAGAGTGGTATGAACGAGGGTCAATCAATGCAAACCTCCAAGCTGAACTAGTGTGCCAGGGCGATTCTGACACCTATAACGAGTTCATTCAACGAGCGATCCAGACAGACAACTTGTGATCCCGCTATGTGTTCACAGTTCGTGGCAAAATGCCAGAGTTATTTTTTGTTACCCGCACACTTTTCCCACATCCCGCAAGAAATGCGAGTTCGTCTTTTTACGTTTAGAAGGGAAAGCGCTTGACGCGGTTTGGGACATTAATGCGTCTCAACTGGGATGTTGACTTCCTCCTCTCTCAGCTTTGAACGTGTTTACCCCCGACACCGAGGAGGAGGTCACACTGGTTAAGGCGGCCCGGATACGCGGCTGTATGGAGGACTCTTACTCACCGTGCATTAGGGGGGTTTTCATCCCATCCGTCCAGAGTGTGGATTATTACAGTGGTTCCTTCGATGTGGTAGAGGCTACCCCGGTGTTAGGTTCAGAGTCCCCAGTGTTAGGTTCAGAGACTAGGGAACCATATCATGTCCTTATGGAGGCCTGGAAGCCTCGCCCTGACCACACCGCACTCCGGTTATGGAGTATACAGGGACCTGGACCCCCAGCTATTTCTTTTTGTACTGTGGGCTGACTACGAGGTGGTTTTTTCTTGCTCTCTTTATTTGTATTGTTTATTGATTTTTGTCAGCCCGGGGAATGGTTGTTTTGGGGGTTTCTTTTTTATGTGCCGGCCTATCCCTCCTGTTTTATTTTGTGAATTTTATTTGGTGTGTCGGGCGGGGGAGGGGGCGGGTTTTTTTTTTTTGTTTTGCTGGTGGACGCCAGGAGGAGACCTTTAAGGGGGGGTGTTATGTAAGGAAGCCGACTAGGCCACTTCCCCTCCCGTAGCGTCATCGTTCTGGAAACAAAATGGTTCCAGGGCAATGACGCATTATTTAAGGCGACGCGCAGATATGAGTTATTGACTTTGTGTCTGGATCGCTACCCGTATGAGTTGTACACCAGAGAACTGCTTATTGTAATGACATGAGTCCAGAGAAGAGAGCAGGATCCATGTTGCAGTGAAGGTGAACGTTTATTTATAGTGCTGGGTGATATATAATAACCCACACCTGCGCTTGCTGGCATGTGACCTTAAATAATACGTCATCGCCCTGACAACGCAGTTGCCAGGACGACGACAGCAAACATGTCCATGCTGAAATGACAGCTAGCGCAGCGTGAGGGCGGAGCTTCGTTAGTCCATGCGACCTGTGGGCGGAGGGTCGCCCGCTGCTGTCACATGAGGGGCGGGGCCCCATACGTAGCCTTACAGAACCCCCCCCTCTAGGGGACCCCCAAGGCGCAGCCCCACAGAAAAACAAAAAGGAAGATCCCCCGAACACCCCGCAGTCTGCTCCCTGTGCCAAAAGGATAGTGGGGGGCCGGGACCCTGTATACTCCATGAAAGGAGAGGGGCGTGATCAGGGCGAGGACTCCGAGCCACTGTAGGGATACCCGAAGGCCACGGAGGGAACTTGGAAGGGAACGTAGGTACCTCAGGAACCCCAGAAAGAGCCGTAGGGGCCTGAAAAAACTCAGAAAGGACAGCAAGGGCCTGAGGAAACTCAGAAGGAACAACAAGGGCCCGAGGAAACTCAGAAAAGACCGCAATGGCCCCGAAGAAACTCAGAAGGGACCACAAGGGCCCCAGGAAACTCAGAGGGGGCCACAAGGGCCCAAGGAAACTCAGAAGGGACCGCAAGGACTCGAGGAAACTCAATAAAGGCCGAAGGGGCCCGAGGAAACTCAATAAAGGCCGAAGGGGCCCGAGGAAACTCAATAAAGGCCGAAGGGACCCAAGGAAACTCAATAAAAGCTGAAGGGGCCCGAGGAAGCTCAATAAAGGCCGAAGGGGCCCGAGGAAACTTAATAAAGGCCGAAGGGGCCCGAGGAAACGCAATAAAGGCCAAAGGGGCCCACGAGAACTTAATAAAGGCCGAAGGGGCCCGAGAGAACTCAGTAAAGGCCAAAGGGGCCTCTGAAAGGGCCTTAGGGGCCTCAGGTAATTCAAAAAAGCCAAAGTGGCCTCAGAAGACTCAGTAAGGGTCTTAGGGACCTGAGGAGACTCAGTAGGGGCCATAGGGACCCAAGGAGACTCAGTAAGGGCCGATGGGGCCCGAGGAACCTCAATAAAGACCGGAGGGGCCTCTGAAGGTACCGTTGGGGTCACTGAGGGAACCAAAGGGTGTGTTGAGGGGACCGAAGGGGACCAACCTAGTTCTGAGGGGCCCAAAGGGGACCAACCTAACTCTGAGGGACCCAGAGGGGAACAACCTAACTCTGACGGGCTCAAAGGGGAACAACCTAGTTCTGAGGGACCCAAAGGGGACCAACTTAATTCTGAGGGACCCAAAGTGGACCAACCTAACTCTAAGGGACCCAAAGGGGAACCACCTAACTATGAGGGACCCAAAGGGGAACCACCTAACTCTGAGTGACCCAAAGGGGAACCACCTAAAACTGAGGGACCCAAAAAGGAACCACCTAACTCTGAGGGACCCAAAGGTGAACAACCTAACTCTGAGGGGCTCAAAGGGGAACAACGTAGTTCTGAGGGACCCAAAGGGGACCAACCTAACTCTGCGGGACCCAAAGTGGACCAACCAAACTCTGAGGGACCCAAAGGGGGCAAACCTAACTCTAAGGGACCCAAAGGGGAACCACCTAACTTTGAGGGACCCAAAGAGGAACCACCTAACTCTGAGGGACCCAAAGGGGAACGACCTAACTCTGAGGGACCCAAAAAGGAACCACCTAACTCTGAGGGACCCAAAGGCGAACCACCTAACTCTGAGGGACCCAAAGGGGAACCACCTAATGCTGAGGGACCCAAAGGGGAACCACCTAACTCTGAGGAGCCCGAAGGACCAGAGAGGGACTCTTGGGACTCGGTAGAGACTGAGAGGAACTCAGTAGGGGCCGAGATGGACTCAAGAGGATCCAAGGGGACTAAAGGGGACTAAGCATGCTCCGAGGGGCCCGAGGGGGACAAAGCATGCTCCGAGTGGCCCGAAGGGGACAAAGCAAACTCCATGGGGCCTCAAGGAGACAAAGCGAACTCCGAGGGGCACCAAGGGGACAAAGCAAATTCCGAGGGGCCCGAAGTGGACAAAGCAAACTGTAAGGGGTCCGAAAGAGGCACTGAAGGTACCGAAATAGGCACTGAAGGGACAGAGAGGGATCCTGAAGGGACAGAGAGGGACCCCGAATGGGCTGAGAGGGACCGCAAATGGGCTGAGAGGAACCCTGAATGGGCTGAGAGGGACAGAGGACTCAAAGGACAGCACAGGTGGCTCAAAAGACAGCACAGGGGAATCAAAAGGCAGCACAGGGGAATCAAAAGGCAGCACAAGGGAGACAAAAGGCAGCACAGGAAGCTCAATAGACAGTACAGATAACAGTTCTGGTGCAGACGCAGACGCTGTCGTGGGCTTAGATTCAGACACTGGCAAGGGCTCAGATGCAGACGCTGGCGAGAGCTCAGATGCAGACGCTGGCGAGAGCTCAGATGCAGACGCTGGCAAGAGCTCAGATGCAGACGCTGACGAGAGCTCAGATGCAGACGCTGACGAGAGCTCAGATGCAGACGCTGACGAAAGCTCAGATGCAGACGCTGACGAGAGCTCAGATGCAGACGCTGACGAGAGCTCAGATGCAGACGGTGACGAGAGCTCATATGCAGGTGCTGACGAGAGCTCATATGCAGGTGCTGACAAGAGCTCATATGCAGGCGCTGACTTAGGGGAAGCCTTTACTAGTGTGACCTCCTCCTCAGTATCGGGGGCAAACCACTCCAGAAGCCGGGAGAGGAGGAAGTCCTCATCCCAATTAAGCCGCTGCTCAATGTCGCACACTGCGGCCATTGCTTCCAATGCTCTTTCCTCTAAACGCGTGAGGAGAGAAAGGCGTGCGAGTGACCCAAAAAATATCTGCGGCATTGAGCTACGAAATGTACACACTGCTTGGGATCACCGTTAAATTTCCCCGGTGCTTCAGCAGGCGAAGGCGGGGCTAACACATGCACATGCAGCAGAGCTAGCGGGGGGGGGGGGGCGCGAGAAAACCCCACTGTGCGAGTACCGTTGGATCCTTAATAGGCGAGTTATTCTGTAACAAACTTCTCTCAGTCGGATCCATATTGCGGTTACTCGTTTATTAAATAATATAAAGAACTGAAACCAAAACAAAACACGGGAATGCACACGCAGGAGAAACTTCAGCAACGAAACAAAACATAAACTAAGTAGCACTGATTAACCAAACTTTAATGTTCTCAGCGGGAACCACAGTACTTATCGTTTAGTCGAATGTTCATAAACACAGTCCAGAGTAGTACAAGACGTGTTGCTCGTGCAGAGGCGGAAGTCTGTACAGAAAACAATAACTCGCGACACGCATACTGGCGTGTCGCTTTAAATAATGCGTCATCGCCCTGGAGCCATTTTGTTTCCAGGACGATGACGCTACGGAAAGGGGCGTGGCACAGTCAGCTTCCTTACATAAGCCAGACGACATTCGTTTTCCGTCTGTAATTAACGATTTTCTAAAACTAAATTGAATAGAACCATCCAATATTCTGCCGTGCAAATCCAAGATTTTTCATCAGACACATGCGGGCAACATTGTGTGCTCTTTCTCTACCACATGGGAAAGCGGTGTGATTATGATTATCTATTGAAGTTATATAGTAAGGATTTTATTAAAATTGACAAATTTGTGTCTGCTTTTGTAAAAAAAAATTAAACAATCGCATTGTAATAAAGTGTTTCAATGTGTGCAGACTGGTAAAATGTTTATGTGTGATGTTTATTATATCTGAAAAATAAAAGAATGAAAGAATTTCATTTAGAACTGTTTAATTTATTTATAATTATCATACACAACACACACACACACACACACACACACACACACACACACACACACACACACACACACACACACACACACAC
>JAOTRA010075796.1:0-13530 GCA_026260255.1 Pseudolaguvia tuberculata | reverse complement strand
ACACACACACACACACACACACACACACACACACACACACACACACACACACACAGACAGACACACACACACACACAGACAGACACACACACACACACACACACAGACAGACACACACACACACACAGGTAGGAATATGGTGTGATTGGTTTAGTTCTGGTTCAGTCCAACTGGTTCAATCCTGGGATCAGTCCCTATGCGGTGCAATCTCGATCGTTGTTTCACTTAAAAAAAAAATCCCTTCTACACCACTTCGTACACCACTGGCCTTATGTAATAAAATATGAAATATGATAAAACTCCTAATAATTCGGTGTGCCTTATATTCCGGAAAATACAGTAGTCCTTTAGGTAGTAGTGTGCATCTTTACAAATAAATGTAACTGCAGCAGCTGTTTGTAAATCAGGCATTATTATTATATTTGGTGTTTTAGTACTGATACTTTATAAGTATATAAAAAGGTATATACTTATTTCCTCGCTACATTTTCAAGATGTCCTACTGCACCATTAATTTAAACAATGATGAATGCTATGTTTCCTTTTCCTCACATTAGTGTAAACACCTTCAGCTTATATATATTATTTTGGTGTAATTTAAACAGTTGTTGGTGTGAAAAAACTCAATTGAAAAAAAGTGTGAATCAATACTCTAACTGACCTACACTCAGTAAACATCCTGTACTCACAAAAACACACGCTGTCCTATCGGACGTTCCTTTAAACATGGAAGACATATTTAACCGAATGACCTTTTAGCATGTGGTTTAACATATATTAAAATCATATCCTTGCAACCAAAAGTCTAAATCTTGATATATATTATGTAATGAAAGTTTGCTTGCCTTTGTGTTATTCATTCCTGTGGAAACTTTACTCTGACTCAGAGCTAATATTAAATCATCACTTTATCCGGGAGCAAAGGGCATCCTGGTGCTATGAAAAGGCACCGGGGTAAAAGAGGCAATAACTGAACTACAAGATAGTCATAGGATATCTTCTAACTTCACTGAATATTACTTTGTATTTACTTTAAGTATAAAAAAAAGAAAATTAATTTAATTGGAAAACTATTTATATTAGGGATGAACTATTTATTGTTTCAGCATTAATAGCGTAATGCACATGAAATGTGTAAACATTTCAGGCAAGAAACTATTACTTTAGTAGCTTTAACAAAAATACATTTATGTAGTGAAGTCACTTTGCTCATTTCATTTACACCTGGAGAAAACCCATGCAATTTCAGGACAACATGCAAACTCCACACAGAAAGACCTATTGCCCAGGAATCAAACCTGTGACACTCTTGCTGTGAGGCATCTATGCTAACCACTGGAAAAATAAAAAGCTTAAAACACCTCTATGTCTACACATCAATGAATTATTGACAAATTTAAATTGTCTAACTAATAAAAAACACGGCCGTTCATGTCTTTATTGAAAAAATAAATAAATAAATTAAAAAAAAAAACCTCAACTCATCACTTCACAAGGCTTGTGGAAAAAGCAAGCTAATGACACTTAAACATTAAAATTAGCTATTAGCAAACACAGTTCTGAAAATCAGTGTGGACTAGAGTTGAATAAAGAAAACTCTCATTCTTTGATCTGTAACTGACCAACAACAGACACTAAACAACAGAGTGTCTATAGCATGGCACCAAGGAAGCCACTGATTATTAAAAAGACCATTGCTACACATCTGAATTTAGCGAAAGAGCACATTAACACTCCATAGCACTGAAAGTAAAATAATATGAAATATCTAGGGTTTTTTTTTTTTAAAAGACTATTAAGGCACATTACATTTGTCTAAACATGGATAAAGATGCATTTACTTTTTCTTTGAAACAGTTGTAAACAATGAATTTTCCATTACTAACACTGTCTTCACTTTGCCTTTATTTACTAAAGCTTTGCATGTGGACAGACACATGCAAACACAAACACTTACACAAAACTATGCAAACTGATTAACAACCTATTCCAAATTTCCCAACAAAATAGAAAACATTCTACAGGGCATCTATTGGTCTCCAACAAAGCTCAGAAGATTGTCTTTAATTCTCCTTTTTAGTTAAGATCCTACTTAATTCATATTTTTATATAGACCGTTTTCCTAACCCTAATATGCAGATGTTAACCCCTTCTTTCCTCCCCAAGTTCTTCAGCTCTCAGATCATCTGACAGTGACCAGTGACATTGAGGTCAGCCTGAATCATAGTGTTTATTTCAGATGAGTCATCCCCATGTTGTGATTTCAAATCAAATCTCTTATTATAAAACTGTTAAGATAAAATAAGCTTGTGAATGAGGTGTTCAGATGTTGCTGAACTTTGCGTATCACATTTCTGCCTCTAAAAACCTGTCTGCAAATAAATGCAGAATACAACAGTGTGGCACGTTTTCAACCTCTCAATTTTTCAGCCAGTCATTTCTATGCTACTACTGAATGTACAGGTATCCACTTAGATCTCTTATTACACCCTTCAGTACTGCTTAGTTTGATCAATCCAGCTCCCAGGGGACATGGATCAACAACATCAAGACTTATGTCTGTTCTGGCAGCTGGTGGAATAAACTTCCCTAAGCTGTCCAAACACTCACTGAACGGTTTTAAGATGTTGGGTGTTAATCCTTAGTTCATTCAACATCAGCTTGTGCTTTACTCAGCATAAACACCACTAGAGTGGGGTAGTATATGCAAAGGTTTCACAGCTTTCTATATACTGATCCTATCTTAACATACATCTAAAAATCAGCTGTTTTCCTAAACCAAACAAAAAACAGGAAGTACAGCAATTTAATGTACAAGTACAATGCGTTTGTGTTATATAGATAACCAGAACCTTTACAAAGTTTAGGGGAGTAAATAAGATTTTCCACTTGAGTTTACAAGTTCTTCAACGAGTTCACACACTGCAAGCTCATCGATCAAATGTGCGATAAATTCTCTAAAATACTGCACTAAAATTGCATGTCCTCCCTGCACTTGTGTGGGTTTTCACAGGGTGCTCTGGTTTTATGAATGAATGAATGAATTAATTAATTTCACTATACTTGATTATATATATTCATTATACTTCATTATAGTATTTAGAAATTCCTAGCTAAATATGTACATTAAATTTGGCTGGAGAAAACCCACACAAGAGCAGGGAGAATATGTAAATACACAATTTAAAAAAAGAAATCGAAAGTGGTTGTTGGACCAATACTAGAAAGGCTGGGGTTTGAATCCCATCTCCACCAAGCAACCACTGTGGGCCATTGAGCAAGGCCCTTAACCCACAATTCCTCAGTTGGAAAAAAGAGACCAAATGTACGTTGCTCTGGATAAGAGCGTCTGTCCAATGCCAAAATGTAACTGTAAAGTAATGTTCATCATCTTTACTGATATTCGTCTTTCACCCTATGTGCACTGGCATAGCCTTCAGTAGATAACTGTGACCATGAATTAGGGAATAAGCTGGTTAGAAGAAGAATAAATGTTTATTGACAATTATAAAATATTCTCATGCTTTCTGGTTGCTAAGCTACGAATAGGCGAGTTATTATTTTAATTTTAGGTCTGGAATCTTTAGTGTGACACTGGCAGCAGGAACCTCAACATTATAGTCAATACATGAATTTATTAGGTGCCTGTCATTACAATGTGATGCGTAACAATCATTCAATAAGTCAATGAGTGAGTCTTTGAGTGAGAGAGGGAAAGAGTGAGTGAGTGAGTTAATGAGAGTGACTGTTGAGAAAGGAGCTTGTTGGAAACAATTACCTTAACAAAGTTGTCTGGAAAAAGACCTCTGCGTCCGTTTAGATCACCTTCCATCCATCCTTCCTCCTCGATGTGCCGCACATTCTTAATTACATCTCCAAGACGAAGAGTTAGTTCATCTTCATGTGCTGCTTCATACTCAAATTCCACCACCACTTCAACTATAGACAGAGAGAGAGAAAGAGATAAATATTGGCATAAATATAGACACCTGTTTTTGCAACAATGTAATTTAATATTTAGGCCAATAGACAGTGTAAGAGACTTTTTGGTCACATATTATAAAAACTTAACACATAAGTAAGTTTAAACAGAAGTGATTTTCAGTGGGGCGGCGTGGTGGCGTAGTGGATAGCACAGTCGCCTCATAACAAGAAGATCCTGGGATCGAATCCCGGGCCAGGAATCTTTCCGTCTCACAGTTTGCATGTTGTGTGGATCCTCAGAGTAGCTTAAAAAAACATGCAGATTAGGTCAATTGGTGATTCTAAATTGTCCATAGGGGTGAATGTGTGTGAATGGTTGTTTGTTTATGTGAGATGGACAGGCGACCCGTACTGTGTATGTGCTGGGATAAGCGCAGCAGACACCCGTGACCCTGAATTATGGAATAAGCGGGTAAGAAGATGAATAAATGAATAAATGATTTTAAGTTTCAGAGAGAGAAAGAGATTTCAAACATATACTTTAACAATGATTAAAATTTAATTAGAATCTTCAATTAAATTATGCAATAACATACACTACTTGCAAAGGCGGCGCGGTGGTGTAGTGGTTAGCACGCTCGCCTCACAACAAGAAGGTCCCGGGTATGGGGTCTTTTTGTGTAGAGTTTGCATGTTCTCCCCGCACTTGCGTGGGTTTCCCCCGGGTTTCCTCCCACTGTCCAAAAACATGTGCATTAGTGAGTGAGTCATGGTGAGTCCAAATTGGCCATAGATGTCCAGTCATTAGGGAGTAGCCTTAGTGCCGGTCCCAAGCCCGGATAAATGGGAGGGTTGCGTTAGGAAGGGCATCCAGCGTAAAACCCTGCAAAGTCGAATGTACGGATCGCGGATCCGCTGTGGCAACCCCGAACGGGAGCAGACGAAGGAAAAAGAAGAAGATATACACTAGTTGCTGCTCCATTACAAGGTTAACTAATACCACAACCTGCTGCCGATCGAGGGGCATCATCCATTTTTAATAGACATAAAAATAGATCTGTTGGACAGGTAAATCTGAGACAAGCAAAGGGAGAACTTGCAAACTCCACAAAGACTTCCGGCCTGGCAATCGAAACTGGGACCTTCTTGTGTTGAGTTGACTGTGCTAACCTCTATGCCACGGTGTCAAATTTTTTAACATGAATATCCAGTTATTGTGCATGTATGTGTCTGTGTGTGTGTGAGTGCGCACTTGTGTGATTGGTACTGTGGCACTCTGGATCTGCCTTCGCTCGGTCTTAATTGCTGACTCTCTAACCGACTCGCTCCTTCCACACAGAGACACCGTTAACCCGACTCGCTCCTTCCACACAGAGACCACAGATCTACTACACACATATCCACACATATCTACTTCCACACATATCTACTACAGAAACACAATAATCTGACTCTCTCCACACTTATCTACTACAGAAACGGTTAAACTGACTCTTTACAGTCAGATCTACTAAAGAAACACAGTTTCAGTCTCTCCCATTCACTCACTCAAGGTCTTACACACCTGTACTTGCTGGACCCCTGTATTTGTCTGTGGTTTTTCTGACTATCCTGCCTGAGTCCAATTCACAAATGTAATTCAAAGCACTTCATCTTTAGCCTATTGTGTATTGTCCTCTATCTCAACTAATCGTATCAACATAATCACCAAGAGAAAGACAAAGAGAGAGACAGAGAAAGCAAGTGAGATACACAGGGAGACTGAGACAAGGACAGAGAAAACAAGAGAGACAAAGTCAGAGAGACAGCGAAACATAGATAAACAGAGATAAATAAAGGGACTGATGAGTTCTGTCTGTCTTTCACTCACGCTACAATGTAGCTACGGTTCAGTAATTTTCAACTGCATTTCAGCAATTTTTTAATTGCAATGTTGTCTGATATGTATTCAGTATCTGAAGAAACCAACAACAGGATATCAACAACAGGATAATTCACACTCAATCAGGATTAACACACAGACACACACAAACACACACAGCTGTATAATATGAAACATTTGGACAGGTTTCAAAAGTGGTGTTGTGGAGGGTGGGGTTAATCACAAGGTATCTGACACACCTAAACAGGTTAAAAATAACTTGCTGCCCAACACAAAGCTAATACATCTTTTGTGTTAACTAAAGTATAAAACAGGTTGAGTTCTAATCATATTGACAAGTTAATAATCAAATATTAAGACCTTCAGAAACGAGGAGATGAAATAAAGCTCTTTCTTCAGGAGTCTGAAATGCCTGGTGGTTCCATGAGATTTTCTTATCAAACTTATCCTGTTAGCAGAAGCACAGGTGTGCTGTGACGCAGGGAGAGGCAGCATGCATTTTCTAAATTCCTTTGGACATCATGCAAAGGGAGTGTGTTACGGAGGGGAAGGTCAGCTGAGTGCTGTCAGATACCAAAAATGAGTGTTATTTAATTTTTTAACTGCATACAGAAAATAAAATTCAAGCAATTTTGCTTGTAAATAAAGGTTTTTAGTAGATAACCTAGCGGTAATAACCGCTAGGTTATTATAAAAAAATAAATAATTTTTCCACTTTTCCAGTTTCTACTGGTTGATAAAAATGAAAAGATTTCTGGAGTAAAACACCACCAATAGGTCTTGTAGTGAAGGCAATACATTTTATAATACAAAGTGAAACTGACCCTCTCCTTACAAAGGAGGATATGAATTTGAACTTTACTGGAAGAACCTCCTGGTTTGTCTGGTCAGAGGAGAACAGAGTTTCTACTTCACCATGGTGCCACTGATAGTATTGTTTTTTTTCTACTGTTGCCTCTGACTTGGTTAGTTTGGGACTCAAAATTAACAGATATAAAGCTATATTGTTATTTTTAATGTGATTATATAAAGCTGTTTTCAAACAATCTCTATTGATAAAGCACTACAGAAATAAAGGGGGACTTGACCTGAACATGAACTAGCGTTTGTCATGGTTTTTTTTTTTAGTTGTGCAGCTTTCGTGCATATCATTCAAACAATATTAGGCAAAAACTTGATATAAAAATGTTATCGAAGCGCCAAACATGGAAACATGGCACAGCCAAATATTGACAAAAACTGCTAAAACAATTTTCCACCAGACAAATTGGGGCACCAAAAAAAAAATCAGTCATTAAACAGTGAAACCAGAATAATTTTTAAAATACTGTTATTCATTCATTCATCTTCTAACCCGCTTATTTATACTATTATATCACACAATCAGAAAGTGAATTTGACCTTATGATACTTACGGGTTTAAATATAAAGGCGCTGTTAGCATGTTAGCTTTACGCACAACACACACAGTTTATAATACGACAATTATCATAATACATAAGTATTACGAATTATTGTCAGTTTCATAACGTTAATGTTAGGTTCCAAATCCAACCAGTGTCACACCATCTAGTAAAGTATTCACCAGATATACCTGCATTTAATTACAATCCATACACAATCCTCACAGAGGTCAGAGCTTCCGGTAAACACTAGAGAATCAAGAGAGCATGAGGTTAAGTATCAGGATTTTAACAAGTAGCATGTCTGATTCACTGGTGCTCATCAGAAGCTTCTGAACTCTTAGTTTGGTTCACTTTCACCTTTGGTGGATGTTTAACTCCACAGTTGGGAAGAAGAGTTAATCTACTAACTACTCAATTTAAAAAAAAAAATTGAGAACATGAAAATTGTAACCATCAAAAATTTTATTCATCTGATCAACTGCTTATTTCCTAATCCTTCATGCTGTACTGCTCAGTTAACCACTACACCACCCTTTAATTTAATTAATTAAATCACTGGCAAATGGGCTTTTATGCACACCAGCCAGCCAGGTTACCAGATTGGGTGGGTTTGTTTGCAATTTGATTGTGCAGGTAAAATAATTGGTTTACAAAATGTTGGGGGGGGGTTTATTAATTTTGTTTTTAAAACAATTTTTTTTAATTGTGTCATTAATTGTTGTGAAATCTGTGTTTACTCATTGTTACAACTGCAAAAACTAAATTATTCATTGGATATTGTCTGTTTCATAGAGATTTTATTAATGTTTACTAATCTGTTATTTATGGTGAAATGTTTCACAAACACTCATTAAATATATACAGTGGGTACCGAAAGTAATCAGGCCCGCTTAATATTTTCACACTGCATTGCAGCCATTTGCTAATATATCATTTTTCCCCTCATTAAATGTACACACACCACCTCATATTGACAACAATAAAAAACCCACAGAATTGTTGACACTTTTGCTTCTTCTTCTCCTTTTGGCTGGTGCTGTTAGGGGTCGCCTCAGCAGATTGCTCTTCTCCACACTACCATGTCCTCTACATATGACTCTTTTACCCCAACTTACCTGCATGTCTTCCCTCACCACATCCATAAACATCCTCCTTGGTCTTCCTCTTTTCCTCCTGCCCGGCACCTCCATCCTTAGCATTCTTCTACCAATATACTGCATGTGCCTCCTCTGCATATTTAGCTCCTTTGCTCATTTATTAAAAAAAGAATAACTGAAATATCACATGGTCCTATGTATTCAGACTCTTTGCTGTGACACCCACATATTTAACTCAGGTGCTGTCCATTTGTTCTGAATCCTTGAGATGGTTCTACACCTTAATTTGAGTCCAGCTGTGTTTGATTATACTGATTGGACTTGATCAGTATAAATTATTTGAGCAAATGAGAATCATGAGGTCAAAGGAACTACCTGAAGAGCTCAGAGATAGAACAATTTATGCTGCACTTAAGGTTTCTAGGAGTACAATGGCCTCCATAATCCTTAAACGGAAACCATTTGGGACAATCAGAACCTTTCCTAGTTCTGGCTGTCCGGCCAAACTGAGCTATTGGGGGAGAAGAGCCTTGGTGAGAGAGGTAAAGAAGAAACTAAAAGAACACAGTGGCTGAGCTCCAGAGATGCAGTCGGGAAATGGGAGAAAGTTGTAGAAAGTCAACCATCACTGCAGCCCTCCATCAGTCAGGGCTTCATGGCAGAGCGGACCGACGGAAGCCTCTCCTCGGTGCAAGACATGAAAAAACACCTGAAAGACTCAAAGAGAGTGAGAAATAAGATCTTGGTCTTAATTCTAAGAAAACCAAGAAAACCAAGGAGAAAACCAAGCACTGCTCATCACCTGTCCAATACAGACCCAACAGTGAAGCGTGGTAGTGGCAAGATCATGCTGTGGGGGTGTCTTTTAGCTGCAGGGACAGGACGACTGGTTGCAGTAGAAGGAAAGATTTATGCAGCCAAGTATAGAGATAACCTTCTCCAGTGTGCTCAGGACCTCAGACAATGACCCTAAGCACACAGCTAAAATAACGAAGGAGTGGCTTCACAACTCCGTGACTGTTCTCGAATAGCCCAGCCAGAGCCCTGACTTAAACCCAATTGAGCATGTACGGAAGAATGGCAGAGGATCCCAAAATACAGGTTGCCTCATCTATCCCAAAAAGACTTATGGCTGTACATTACAATATGTGGGCGGCACAGTAGCTAGTAGTAGTAACTAGTGGCTAGAACGGTCGCTTAACAACAAGGTTGTCCCTCCAGGTACTCTAGTTTCCTCCCCGAGTGGTTGTTCTTCTATGTGTGCCCTGCGATGGACTGGCAATCTGTCTAGATTGTAGACCCCCGTAACCCAGAATTAGGGAATAAGCAGGTAAGAAGAAGAATGAATTACATTACAATGATTATTTTGTCTGTATTGCATTGCCTGACACTCTCCTGCTACACTGCTACAATATTCTGTCATTTCTATACCTTTAAGCTTTAGTGTACGTGGGGGAGGATCGTCTTTGGGCACCATGACCCGTTTTTCTTATTTGTATTTTTTCCCGACATGACCCAATATTAATATTAAAAAAAAAAAAAAAAAAAGGAATTATTACTCTTCCTTTGATTTTTCATTTACTCTCCTACACAGAGGCTGAGATTCAGACACACAGGTTAAATAAAACATTTGCGTCAATGCACAACTGGTTGCCGTGGGAGTGATTGATGTGCAGCGAGCATGTTATAATACGAAATCAGGACTAAAAACATGGCATGTGCATTACTGTTAAAGGGATAGAACACCAAAACAGGACCTTTAATTACCGTATTTTCTGGACTATAGAGCGCAACTGTATATAAGACACATCCGCTCTATTTACAAAAAAAAAAAAATAACTATACATGCCACAGGTATCTGTGTTGAACAATGAGATATTTACTGCATGTACAGAAGGATTTTGTACTGAAAATGTACATGTATGTACCTGAACAGATTCTTTCTAACATTGCTTTTAACACGGCAGCAACTTTGCTGTTTAAAACGGAACAGAACAAAGAGAAAATAACCGCTATTTATTTACCGATTTACTTTAATCATCTTCGCTGAAACCCATGAAGTCGTCTTCTTCAGTGTTGGAGTTGAACAGCTTTAGAAGAGCTTCGTCACATCTGTTTCTATCAGTCTCGCTCTCCATGTCACAGTCATCCTCCGGTGAAGTTTGCTCTGAAGGTGCGCCGCTCTCTCTGCGTAGCAATACCCGGAACCCGTTGGTGATGGTGGATTCTTTCCCAGCACTCCACGCTGTTAGGATCCACTGACATCAGAAAAGGAGGCTTTTCACATGCGGACGGTTTTTGTGAAAGACTTCTCACCACTTGTAACTTCTGCTTGTGGTTACCATGATGATTTAAAAATAATTACCAGTTAGTAATTTGTCATGCGTGTTCTATATGCTGAAGAAAAAAGTAGCGTAGTCCATTTTTCTTTGCATTGATTTTTCGTCTATCTTATTTTTTATTCTAATTCCGGTTAGAGCGTCCCTAGCTTTGTATAAGCTGCATGGTTCAAAACCTAGGAATAAAGTAGCGGCTTATAGTCCAGAAAATACGGTAATCAAATAAGACAAAAGATTTAGAAGGCAAAAATACTGGTACCAAAGATATACAACATTTGAACAAATCTAAGCTACATGCACTACTGTATAACAGACACAGGGACAACAAGAGTTCAAAATTAATCAAGCACATGGAATTACAGTTTAAAGTTCTCGTTTTCATATTTAAAAAAAAAAAAAAAAAAAAAAGGTCGTCAGAATTTTGCCTTCACATTGAAGATCTAGACTTGTTGGTGACCCAAATACTTTGCAGTGTCAATTGAGTTCTGGCTAAAAATACCTCAGTGATGACCTACAGCCAATGATCATTAAACAGATCAATTCTGATCCAAATAAAAGAAATTATAAAATGTTAATAAGAAAAATCTTATTTTGTCTATTCAAATTAAATTTTGGCTAATAAAAATTTTATATTTCTTATCCAAAGAGCTACTAGAAATTGTAAATATTACAAAGCTCACAATTATCCTTGATGGCCCTTCTGCTTGTAATGAGGCTGTGAAAGTACAAATTAATCACAAACCCATAGTTACATCACACTCTGGGTTAGGGTTGCCAGATTGAATTGAAAATCCAAATTCTTCAGCCTGAGCTGATCAAAAAAGCTAAATTGTAGGAAACCGACCGAATTCTGCAACAACAATTAACAGCATCAATTAACAGTCATAGACGTGGCCTTGGTTTGTGGGGATTGGGGCACACTGGTATGAGTCAGAGTATTTCAGCCCAATTTACATAAGACACAAAAAAACTTTCTAGTGGGCAGACAGACTAGTGGGCTGGCGTTTTATACAAGCTATAATAATAAGGTTTCTCTGAACGCCTTTTCTTCCAATTTGTTTCCTGTAAGCAATGATACACTTTAACAATGTGTTTTCAATAGAGTTTTTAAAAGAATTGTTTTAGACTGAAATATAGTGTGCAGAAATACACACATGCGCCCACACCCACACACTTCAGTCAGACATTAAAACACCACCATCATATGACGCTTCAGGTTTCAGTTTAAACCCAACAAGAAATCAAGTCCCTATAGTGGGAAAATAAGAGCAATGATTTCCATAGTTGAGTCAGAATCACACGCCAATATCATCGTCATCTTCACAACGTGCGGCTGCAAAAATCCTAATTTAAGATGAGATTTATTGGAAATATGTGAAGTTCTGAATGGCATTAACCATGAGTGGAATCTGTCACTGTGTCAGGATACTGTACAACAAGTTGAAATGGTTAAAATCAGGAATTTTCACTACCACCAGATGACTTTTTGCCATTTTTGCTTCAGTTCAAACGCAGTTATGATACAATCAAAAGGTATTTAATGCAAAGCAGTTATAAACAGGAAAAACTGGCCATGTGGGTGAGGAAGAAATCCTTGTTAATGAAAAAAAGGTTACACAATTTAAAGCAAATTTCTAATTACACATACTAGACGTAGCATACGCTGACTAGAGCGTATAAAGGACAGACTCTTACAATATGAGCATAATTTCATAAACAAACACACAATGTTTATTTTTACTCACAGAAGAATAAAAGTTTAAAAAAAAACTAAAACTGAAGCGTTTTGTAATCTCTTCCCCAACCCTATCTATATTGCCCTTCATTTCGTCTACCTACAGGAGGGCAGCATGACCAAAATTCATTTAATTTGATTTGACACTTATGATACATTACACAATAAAAGGTAATTAAATAAGTAGTTACTAAAATAAACAAAATGGCTTTATATCATAAATCAACTTTGTTAAAGGCCTGTCTGTTGGCCAGTCTAAACACTATCAGAATCACTGCCCACATTTACGAACTAATTTCTAAAACATATCTCAGGTGCATTCATTTACTCCCAACGGTTTATTCAGTTCATTTCATAGTATTTCTCTCACTGCACTGCTTCCAATACGTGTTTGTGGATATGAGATTTTCTTTGGCCAATAAGACCCTCACAATCAGTAGTGCTGTCCATGGAACTAATAGAGCTATATCAGCATGTGCATATTGCTAATTTGTTATTATTACAAAATGTTTCCTTAACCAATCAGATTTTTAAAAAGGACTCTAGCTGGCCCATGATGATGTCAGACTTTTTCTGTTCCATAATTGGTTAATAAGAGTAAAAATGTTAACGCAGAATTGGTAGCCCCACTATAGACTCAGGATATCAGGTGGTTATGCGAATTCACCACGCCCAATCATTTAAATCACAATTTATCCCATGGTAACTATATATACCCGCACATAGCACACAGATCTACCACCAAATTTCCTCTCAAAGGTAAAGTAACTGCTGCTGTCGCTGGTCCCAGGTGTATACCACATGAGCTGCACGTCTGGTATAAAGTTCTTATTCAGCAAAAAATCTCACCTGCATACTGCAGATGGCTGTACAGGGGAACTGCTGCTGTATTCACCAATCAGCACTCAGTACAGACTGACTGTACTGTACTGTACACACACCTTATCAAATACATAACCTATGAGTTGGTGGGTTTTTCCCCCAGGTTATCTTATTGAAATGCAGTAAATTACAGCCATACTGCATATGTGCCATATAAAGCACAAGCAGGACAATGTGCCCATCAGCAAAAAGAATAACACACACACACACACACACACACACACACACACACACACACACACACACACACACACACACACACACA
>JAOTRA010075725.1:0-13547 GCA_026260255.1 Pseudolaguvia tuberculata | reverse complement strand
AAGCGGCCGCGCTAAGCAATCTAATTACCCTGAAGACGGAATATTCAAATCACCCACTCTTGATCATAGCATGTGGTTGAGGTTTTTTTTCCTTGTTTTTATTTTACCGGCTATTGTCAATGTTGTCTATATTGTTGTATGCATAGGTGTGTGTGTATGATAATTATAAATAAATAAAGCGGTTCTAAATGAAATTTTCATTCTTTTATTTTTCAGACCTATTAAACATCACACAAATATTTTACCTGTCTGCACACATTGAACACACTTAAAAACATTTTTATTACAAAAAAAATAATAATTTACAAAACAGACACAAATTTGTCATTTTTAATAAAATCATAACTATATAACTTCAATACATAATCATAATCACCCCACTTTCCCATGTGGTAGAGAAAGAACACACAATGCTGCACGCATGTGTCTGATGAAAAACCTTGGACTTGTACGGCAGAATATTGAACAGTTCTACAATTTAGTTTTAGAAAATCGTTAATTACAGATGGAAAACGTATGTCGTCCGGCTTATTTCCAAAACTATCAAAGAAACGACCGACACCTTTTTCATGTATGTAAATGGCGAGCCAGTGTTGTCCAGGCTGATGTGAAAAATCCATGTTAAAAATTACAGATGACGGTAGTTTTCTAAAAGGATCCTGCGGTAAATAGTCACAAGGGAGTACACCAAGAAAATGGGTGTTGCATGAAACTCTATTCATGATCGTCATAAGCTGCACGGTGTTCATTATGATGGTATTAATAGTAATCCACCAGGATCTGACGACGGTTAGACACTTCGATGATGGAGTCAAAAATAGAATAGACAATAAGGTTTATGGTACGTGGTAAAGGTAGCCTGAAGCGCGCTTCAAGTCTAATATTCCCTGATTTGATAAGCGACCCGTGCTGTCCGCACCCTTCGTCCGGTGTAAGATTGAATGCGTAGAGGGTGTAACCCTGCAAAAAGTCCTCTCTGTCAATAGACAAGGCTTGGTTTTTAAGATGTTTTCCAGAAGCCAACGCTAACTGATAGAATTCACGCACGTTCCCATAATCAAGTTGCAACGGCTTTGCAGAGAATTGTCCGTCCAAATAAATAGATAAAAATTCTAAATCATAATTTTTAAACGCAAACAGGTTTCTATTATACGACCCAGTAAAGGCATTATTATCGACCATGGCTAAAACAATAGATTTTTGTAAAGTCCCTAAGAACAGGTTTTCTTGATTGCAGACTATTGACCCGGGAGGTATTGAAAAGTTTTTGACGCACACACGATCGATCGGGTATTTGGCGGTTGCGGTGAGCAACGCCTGCGCATGCCCCAACCTCACAGCCGGTGCGACGCTCACTTTTTTCACAAATAGCGAGGCCGACAAGATGTTTAGTTGATAGGCAATGGCGTCGCTCCTCATCAGACAGAATTAGTCTTTGCCTCTAGTCATACGGATTTTAATGTCCACACCTTTAAGCATTAGTTTTTCTTGAAAGATGATATCGCTGTGGATGGGTGCGAGTAGCTTGACAACAATACTGGCGTTGGTAAAGGCCGCTCTCTTTGTCAGACCGTGATTTTGTCCGGCAGGGTCTGCTACGTCCATATGTCCGGCTGCGTCTTTATAGAACAAGCCGGCTGAGGAAAGTGTTTCCAAGTTATGTTTATCATAATTAAGAAGTCACCGATACGGATGCGTGTTTGTGCTCTGTGAAATCAGACGATCCCCTAATGACACATCAACTTGTAAAAATATTGTCACTCCTGGATAGTTGATAAGGCTTACAGGGGCTCCGACAGCAATATCTGTACCGTCAGGATTAGTGATATTGACCGGCAAAAATAACAAATTGTTTAAGTCAATGTAATCCTCACCAGTGCCTGCAACAAAAAACTCCAAAAGGCGCAGTGTCTTTTTGTGTCAGAGGCACTGTGAACAGATCGATCACAGATTTGATACATTCTTCCGACATGTCATGTAGAAAAGCCATGATCTAGAAAATTGTCTTGACTGATCTCTGCTGTTTTAACACGTTTTGCTGTCTCCAAACGCCTCCGTTTCACGACTGGGGCCTTCTTAGGAGAACATTTTCTTTTCTTTTGTGTTTGACCCCTCCTCCTGGAGGTCTAGACATTTTCATGCGTGACATCACCATTAGCCCGGACCCGTCTGGGGTGTTTTTGTTGCTGAAAGAGCAAGTTAGCATATTGCTAAAAACATCGCTTAGTATGTTTTTTGCAGCTGATTTAAGATGAGGACGTGCAATAATGAATCCTTGCTTAATTAACGGCACAGCCATTCGAAAAAGACCCCTGAATAAACCACCCAAACCAGAGCCTTAATAAACCGGGAATCCGTTACCGGCCTGATTTTGATAATAGTCCATGTATCGTTCGGGATCCATTTTGTAAGTGCCGGGATATAGCATTATTTAAAAAACACCTTGTTTCACAGGTCTGAAGTGTAACTTTGCGCTGACCTTCCCGTATGTAAAACGTACGTTTTGATTCTGATCGTCTTTTACTTCTATGGTTATATCCATAATGGCTGTTCTATTGACCGGTACGTAGTGTGCCTTGTCGTATCTAACACTAACGATCTTATTATTCGCCGCATCTATATGTACACACCTCAACAGTGGAACATGCGCCGACTGATATTCTATGATATCCATGTATATATACAGGCTGTAGAAACCCGCATTTATGTCGGCTTGGTGCAGTGCGTACGTCACATCTGCGACTACACCTTCAGAGTCTTCATCAATCTGACGTTGAGATTCTATAGCAACACCGGGGGGTAACCCTAATATAATGGCTAGCTTTCCGTAAAACGATACTGACTCCTTTGATCGGTCCTTTAGAAAGACTGTTGTTTACATGATCATATCCAAGCCTTATCCTGGAGGGTAAAGTCATGTTTATTTCTCTAATCAGAGATAAGACATCCTCATAATAACTGGTCTTTAGTGTGTTACATAGCTTTGATATACGCCGAGTTCCGTGGTCGATGTTAATCTTAACCCAGTCTTCAACGACGTGATGTTCCTCATCAGCTTCCGGGGTGTTTTGATCCTTAGTGATGATATATGCGCCGTCTTCCTCTGGAAACGTGTACCATGATTTTGGCATCCTAGCGGCCATTCCTACAAGATGGTCTTGTCACAACATACAACTTTAACACACCACATGGCAGAACCTACCCACCCCAACATAGAATCACACGCCGACCAGTCTGGAGAAACCTCGTCTATAAATCAAGACTATTTGGTCCAAAACATCTCTTTCAGATTTTGAGCGGGATGAGAGTCCATGTCATGGGTCAAAGTAGCCATAATCTATGCACAAATACATACCTCAACATGTAAACCCACACCGGCCTGTTAGGAGTGAAAACTTCGATCTCAATGATACCTTCAATAAATCAACTGACCAGCAAACAACAGCTGTCCAGTCCGGAGAAAACTCATCTATAAATCAAAACCAGTTGGTCCCAAAACTTCTCCTTCAGACTTTGACAAGGGAGGGAGGTCATAAATTCAAGTGACACTCTTACGATGGTCATAAATCAAAAAGTGACAAAGTGCATGTTAATACTACTCCTGTGCAGTCTTTGGAGAGATGCTCAATTGGGTTTAAATCAGGGCTCTGACTTTTTTAGGCTATTTAAGAACAGTCACAGAGTTGTTGTGAAGCCACTCATTCGTTATTTTAGCCGTGTGCTTAGGGTCGTTGTCTTGTTGGAACGTAAAGCTTTGTCCGTCTGAGGCTCTGAGCACTCTGGAGATGGTTTTTGTCCAGGATATCCCTGTACTTGGCCACATTCATCTTTCACTCGATTGCAATGAGTTGTGCTGTGCCTACAGCAGAAAATCACAGCCACAACATGACCCCACACTATGCTTCACTGTGGGGACTGTATTGGACAGATGATGCGCCTTGTTTTCTTCAAACATACTGCTTAGAATTAAGGCTAAAATGTTTTATCTCCGGTCTTTCTAATCAGACCAGAAAATCTTATTTCTCACCATCTTAGCAAACTTTATGTGGGCTTTCATGTGTCTTTAACTGAGGAGAGGCTTCCGTCGGCTGCAGTGATGGTTGACTTACAACTCAGCAGCAGTGATCTTTATGTTCTTCCTTTTCTCTCAATAAGGCTCTTCTCTCACGATAACTCACCATCAACAGGCCTCCACTTCCGGACTGGGCTGTCTCTCTCGCCACCTCGATTTCCAAGTAACGCCACGTACCTGAGCTAATTCAGCGGCTGAGTTAACAGTTACAGTTAGCAGACGCTCTTGTCCAGATCAACGTACAATCAATGCTTAAAGTTATAACCTAGAACATTTCACAACAAATACAATCACAAACAGTGTAACAACCATAAACAACTGAAGAGCAAGAGGCGTTTGTATTTATGCGTTTGTGTAAAGGGCAATCGTTAGAGGTATTTCGAGAACAGATTTGTCTTGAGACGTCTCTTGAAGACAGCCAGTGGCTCTTCTGACATTGATGGGAAGTTCATTCCACAAACTGAGTGCCAAAACAGAGAAGAGTCTTGAGGCAGCTCGGCCTTGAGTCGTAGGGGGTATAACAAGTCGTGCAGTGCTGGTGGATCTGAGGGAGTGAGGGGCTATGTTCTTGGTTTTGTAGGCAAGTATCGGTGTTTTGAACCTCATTTATGCAGCTACTGGAAGCCAGTGGAGGGTGCGCCGCAGTGGTGTGGTGTGAGAACATGGGTAGGTTGAAAACGACACATTCTGGATCATCTGCAGTGGGGATCACACTCTGAGGTAGATCTGCTAGAAGCGAGTTACAATAGTCAAGTTTCGAGATAACTAGAGACTGCACAAGCAACTGAGCAGTCTCAGTGGATATGAAAGGTTCTATCCTCATAATGTTGTAAAGGACAAACCTGCAGGATCATGTAACATTAGCAATATGGGATGAAAATGATCGATTGTTGTCGTTAAATATTTTAATGTCCCAGCAAAGGGTCTGAATACATAGGACCATGTGATATTTTAGTTTTTCTTTTTTTATAAATCAGCAATGTGTTTTTCTGTTATAAGAGTGATGTGTGTACATTAATGAGGAAAAAAATTAACTTAAATGATTTTAGCAAATGGCTGCAATATAAAATTAAGGGGTTTAAATAATTTCCGTACACACTGTAAGTAGACCTAATCCCTGTTCCCTAAAAATCTTAAGAAATTGTGTAAATAAGCCAGTAAACATTAGTATGCACTAAATGCACTCAGGTGCTACACCTCATTATATGAGTAAACATAAGCAGCAACTTTGGTGAAGGGATGTGATCTCTTTCAGGCATCTGTCCATTATCATTTTGGTGTTACAGGTAGGACAGAGATTTATACAAGACAGGTTGCTCACTGCTGTTCTTATACTTACTTGTTCAGTAAGACAACACTGGGTATCCTTATGTCAGCTAAGCACAGACAGAAGTGGCCCTGGATCAAGTGAGGACATCACATGCCCCAGTAAATATGCGCTTACCTTTATCACACAAAGCATGAGTCGAGATGTGCTGGTCCTTTAGATATTTTACTTGATGGACCTGCAGCAACGCCATGATGTGCAGGACAGAAAAAGACTCTACAGTTTCCATAGATGAGACCTTTAAAAAAATTTTATTGAAAGATTTTAAGAGACATTTGTATGTAAACAAATACACACTTGCACTTACAAGTCAAGGAAACCTACATTCTTATATGGTGTTATTTATTATTACAGTAGATCCAGTTCTACCAGAAAAAAAATCCCTTGCCCATTTATTTGGATTTAACTTAATGTTTATCTTAAATAACATTTCCTGTTTTGGTTTTTAATCAGGATTATGTTTGTCCAGAATTTCCAGTATAAAAGTTGGTAACTATAACACACACACACACACACACACACACACACACACACACACACACACACACACACACATCAAATCTCATTTTGTCTTCTCTTTTTTCTGCTTTCCCTTAAGACCAGTTCTTCTCTTCAGGTTCGTGTAAAGGAGAGCAAAGTTGATGATGTATGTTGACACACACACCAGGCAGAAATCACCCAGCATAAGGACTAAAATAGACGCTAAATAAATTGAACCGGCCACTGACACCCAGGAGGCCTTGACCAGGAAAGTTGCTGCTGTATTGGACACCATTTGCCCTGCAAAAATGTAAAAAAAATATATAATTTTACTTAATTAAAACACCAAAGCCCTCAACCCACAATTGTGCAGTTGTATAAATTAAATGCTATAAATGTAAATCTGCATAAAAACCTGGTTTCCTATAAACAATGACCCACCTAGACCAAGCTGTAGGGTGTAAAAAATAATGCCTAGCACACTGTTTGGTTGGTTCAGAATGCTGTCCTTTTCAGCAAACAATTGAACAAGTCCAAATCCACGTCCCCACCTAAAAAAAA
Organism: Pseudolaguvia tuberculata; assembly: GCA_026260255.1. Lineage (NCBI taxonomy): Eukaryota > Metazoa > Chordata > Actinopteri > Siluriformes > Sisoridae > Pseudolaguvia > Pseudolaguvia tuberculata. Next base: position 7,107 of record JAOTRA010075725.1, on the reverse strand, counting down.
AAGCATAAAGAGGGTATAAATATTAAAAAGTAGATAACTACAAGCACGGCTAATAAATAAAAAGCTGTATACGCTTTAGATGGATTTATTCTAATGTAGCTTTAAAAAATAACATCATGGCTTGTCAATGCAACAAACGTGGTTTGCTAGTTACATCTAGTAATTGTATTCTCTCTGTATCTGCTTGTTACAGTTGAGTACAGTAGCTATACTATATGTAACTGTAAACATACATATCAGTTGGCGATGTCACCCGGTTGAATTTTTGGATAATATATTTCACATAATTTGCCCTGAAATGGCTGCGCGCGACCGCTTGCGCAGAGACAGACGTGGCACAAGCGGTGTGTTGCTGGAGTTGTTTTCAGTGTCTTCTGCTTTTCACTTTACGGATCTTGGAGGCTCACAACGAACAAATATGTATATTTTTAATGTTTTGTAATTAAACACAAAGTTTATTTTACCTGGAGGTAAAAACTTTGGAGCAGCTGACCTTTTCCGCAAGATCGCACATCGCTCTGTAATCCGGGTCGTTTTCACTAGACAGCTCAACATGAAGAGCATAAATAGACAATATTAAACCTAAAACACAAAGCGCGACATGAACCCATTTTTCCCACTTTGAAACACTGGCAGGTGATTTATTAGAGGTCATGTTCTGATATACACTCCTTCGGCGCTCTGCCGAAGAAAAGAAAAGAAAAGTCAAATTCCGCTACGTGGAAAAGTTTGAAGCTCACGCTGTGACTGGATGCTTGTTGCAGCCGCGTGTTCTGATTGGTCGGCCGGAAAGTTCATCATTATTATTAAAAGTATTATTGAATATTTAAAAAGGTATTAAAAGAGTTTAATTTGCCAATCTCCCCACTACTGAGAAGTTTGTTTACACGTATATGTTTGATTTCTCATTTTTTATTGCTTTTGGTTAATCACCCACTATGGGGAACAGTCACGTGGGGGCAATTCAGTTTACCGTTGTGTCTATGATTTGACTACTGGAGACTACTGAAGATTTCATTATAAACTACAATAATTATTGATAATGTAGAAAGAAAGCTAAAATCATTTTTCAAAGCTCTACAAAAGCAAAATGTTGAGTGTAAATATACTGAGATGATCTATTCTCATGCACACAACAGACCTTCAGACTGACAGTCTGAGTTACTTATAAATTTGTATTGATCAAATGGACAAGCATAATTATGATGTTACATGTTTAGTACAGTCTTCATGATATTCACCAAATTATTTCTCAGTATTGCAATGATGTGGAAGTATTCAGAATACAACATTCATTCATCTTACCCGCTTATTCCCAAATCTGGGGTCACGGGGGTCTGCTGCACCTATCCCAGCACACAGAGCGCGAGGCGGGGTTACACCCTGGACGGGTCGCCAGTCCATCTCAAGGCAACACAGACAAACAACCATTCACACACATTCACTCCCATGGACAAATTCCAATCACCAATCCACTTAATCTGCATGTTTTTGGACTGTGGAAGGAAATTGGAGCACCCGGAGGAAACCCAGGCAAGCGCGGGGAGAACATGCAAACTCCACACAGAAAGATCCCGGCCCGGGATTTGCGCTTGGAACCTTCTTGTTGTGAGGCGACTACGCCACCGTGCCGCCCCCAGAATAAAACAAATAACATTAAATGTTTATACTGAGTAATTGTATAGTTTTAAGGGAAAAATAGGTTAATTTTAAATTTCATGGCATTAACACATACCGTGGTGTGAAAAATGTTGGCCCCCTTCCTGATTTCCAATATTTTTGCATGTTTGTCACACTTTAATGTTTCAGATCATCAAATTTAATATTATTCAAAGATAACATGAGTAAACACCAGTTTTAAAAATGAAGATTTTTATTAAGGGAAAACAAAATCCAAAACTACATGATCCTGTGTGAGAAAAATGTTTGCCCCCTTAACCTAATAACTGGTTGGGCCATCCTTAGCAGCAACTACTGCATTCAAGCGTTTGCGATAACTTGCAATCAGTCTGTTTCAGCACTGTGGAGGAATTCTGGTCTACTCATATTTCCAGAATTGTTGTAATTCAGCCACAAGGGATGGATTTTGAGCATGAACGGCCTTTTTAAGGTCATGCTGCAGCATTTCAATAGGATACAGGTCAGGACTTTGACTAGGTCACTCTGAAGTCTTCATTTTGTTTTTCTTTAGCCATTTGGATCATTTGTCCTGCTGCAAAACCAAAGTTCACCATTCGTGAGGTCACGAATCACCAAAAACAGCCCCAGACCATCACACTACCATCACCATATTTTACTGTTGTTATGATGTTATTTTTCTGAAATGCAGTGTTACTTTTACCTTTCAAAAAAAGTTCCAACTTTTGTCTTGTCAGTCCTCAGAGTATTTCCCCAAAAGTCTTTGGTATCAAGATGTTTTCTGGTAAAACTGAGATGAGCCTTTATGTTCTTTTTGCTCAGCAGCGGTTTTCATCTTGGAACTCTGCCATGCAGGCCATTTTTGCCCAGTCTCTTGCCTATGGTGGAGTCATGGACATTGGCCTTAACTGAGGCAAGTGAGCCATGCAATTCTTTGGATGTTGTTGTGGGGTCTTTTGTGACCTCTTGGATGAGTCGTCACTCTGCTCTTGGGGTAATTTTGGTCAGCCAGCCACTCCTGGAAATGTTCACCAGTGTTCCATGTTTTTGGCAGTTGTGGATTATGGCTCTCACTGTTGTTCGCTGGAGTCCCAAAGCTTTAGAAATGGCTTCATAACCTTTTCCAGACTGCTTGATCTCAATTACTTTCTTTCTCATTTGTTTCTGAATTTCTACTTCAATTTGTCAGGCAGGTCCTATTTAAGTGATTTCTTGATTGCAAACAGGTGTGGCAATCAGGACTGAGTGTGACTAGAGAAATTGAACTCAGGCGTTAAACCACAGTTAAGTTATGTTTTAACATGGGGGCCAAACACTTTCTCACACAGGGCCATGTAGTTTTGGATTTTGTTTTTCCTTAATAATAAAAACCTTTATTTAAAAACTGTTTTGTGTTTACTCATGTTATATTTGACTAATATTTAAATTTGCTTGATGATCTGATACATTAAAGTGTGACAAACATGCAAAAAGATTGGAAATCAATAAATCAATAACTTTTTCACAACACTATCAAAAAAGTTGGGACAAGGCCATGTTTACCACAGTGTGGAATCCCATCTTCTTTTTATAACAGTCTGCAAATGTCTGCGGTCTGAGGAGACAAGTTGCTCAAGTTTAGGAATAGGAATGTTGTCCCATTCTTGTCTAACACATCTATTTGTTCAACTGTCTTAGGTATTCTTTGTCGCATCTTCCTCTTTATGATGCATCAAATGTTTTCTATGGGTGAAAAATTTAACTGCAGCCATTTCAGTACCCAGATCCTTTTCCTACGCAGCCATGATGTTTTAATTGATGGAGTATGTGTTCTTTACTAAGTGACAGTTGCTTGGCCAAATTCACAAAATCAGTAAAAGTCGCAGGTGTGTTTTGAAGCCCAAAAGCTATGGCCATATACTGAAGGAAATTATCAGGGGTTACAAATGCAGAAATTTTCGATGTTTGTGGATTAAATGCGACTTGCCAATAGACTTTCAACATATTAAGTTTACTCACAAAACAGGCAAATCCTATATTATCTTTATTATCCGCATACATGGTAACGGATAACTGTTTGGCAACGTTACGGTGAACTACCAGAGGAAGAAATGAGCTCCACGGCTACAGCAATAGAAGAGACTATGGACTCTCCCTGGCATGGTAAGCTTTTAACATGTTAATATGACACACACGAGTTTGGCATTTTCTATCAGGTGTAATGATATTATCAGTTTCACTAATTTTCTTTTTCACTACATGAGGACCACAAAACTGAGCGGATAAAGAAGATCCATGAACTAGTAAAAGTGCAAACACCTGATCCCCATGCAAAAAAGAACGTGCAACCGCTTTACGGTCATACCTGAACTTCATGTCCTTCTGTGCATAGATTAGGGATTCTTTAGCAAGCGAACAATCAGTATGTAAACAATCACAAAAATTACTGACATAATCCAATACATTCATTTTTGGACTTGAATCAATCGACAAATTTTTTCTTGAAAATGTTTTAAAGGACCTCTTACTTGATAACCAAAAACAAATTCGCCTGGGCTAAAACCAAGAGATTCTTGAACGGTCTCTCTTACAGCGAACAAAACTAGAGGAACTCCCTGATCCCTGTCCTTAGCAGTATCCAAATAGTATCCGATTTTATCGTCTGATGAAAACAACCCTGGGATACAAACTTGAAACATGATGAATAATCCCAAATTGCAATACTTGTTTAAAAAATGTCAATAGAAAACTAGTACAATTTTTGGCAGGCCGAATGTAGAGAAGAACTTCACAATCGTTTTACGATAACAGGAGTGGGGATTTTTCTTGATGGTTAACGAATACTGGTTACCTGATTTTGTTTTTGGTAACGACCCAACACAGTCTACAATCACATGTTTGAACGGCTCACCGATTACAGGTATGGGAACCAGTGGAGCAGGTGGAATAAGTTGAATTGGCTTTCCGACCACCTGACAAGAGTGACAAGCATTGACAATATGTTGCCACATCTGTTTTTAAACCTTGCCAAAAGAAATATCTTAAAATTCAATTGTACGTTTTTATGACTCCAAGATCACGAAGTGGATATTCATGTGCTAGAAACAAAACATGCTGACGATAAGGAGAGGGATTTACAACATTTCAGTCTGAATCCGTTACAGTGTTTGATCACCATTTTCGCATCAGAAACTCTTATCAATAAAATAGACAACTTTCTAGTCTTTAATCACATCAGAAAAAAGGACAGAAATGAAAATAGGAAGATTTGTCCTTTTTCTGCGCAGAAAAAATTTCCTCTCAAGACAAAGACAGTTTTATTAACCCTGCATTAGTCATAGTTACAATTGAAAACATTAGCTTAATTGTCAGGTTAATCATCTGAGTAAGGAAGCCGGCTGTGCCATGCCCCCTTTCCGTAGAGTCGTCGTCCTGGAAACGGAATGGCACCAGGGCGATGACGCATTATATAATGCGACACGATGGTATGCGTGTCGCGAGTTATTGTTTTGTACGGACTTCAGCCCCTAAGAGTGCAAACACGTGTGAACTGCCTTGGACTGTGTTTGTGAGCAATCTGCTTAAAGCTAAGTATTGTGGATCCCGCTGAGGACATTAAAGTGTGGATTTCGTTAACATATTATTGTTTGTTTCTTTCGTTACGGCAGTTACCTCCGTGTGCGCATTTCCCGTGTTTGTTTTTGGTTAATGTCCTTCTCTATATTATTTAATAAAAGAGTAACTGCATCATGGATCCGATTATGAGAAGTTCATTACAATCTGACTGACAACAAACTCCAGGTTTATCAACATCTAAAACGCATTATTTTTCCTCCTGCTAAATAATTCCCAAGGATAAAATCAACCCCTTTCACAGGAAGAGAGGGGCGAACAGCAACTCGGACAAACCCAGAACATAACTCGCTCTGCAGATGTACTCGGTGCAATGGTACTTTTACGCAACCCATCTCAATACCTTGTACAATGACACTCACCCCACAGGAAGCACCAGTTTTAAAGGACTTGTCGATTCGCCGCAGAAGCAAACACGTCACTCAGCATAATTATGACTAACATCCATTCAACAGCCAGTGCATCACTTTTGCTCCAGTTTACTTTGGCAGCTGATATGTTTTGAAACTCTTTAATAGTTTTCACCATATTATTTATATCATTCTGTCCATTAATCATAACATCATCAGCATAAACTGAAATCAAATGCTGTAAATTAATATTAAGTAAAAGTAAACCTTTCACTTTATAGCGTAATTTATTTAGCAAAGGTTCAATTACTAAAGAGTACAACATTCTGGAAAGAGCATATGCTTGTCTAATAGCTATTTTAACTTTAAAAGGGGTGCTCAAACCACCACAGATTTTTAGCATACTTTCAATGTCTCCATACAACACCTTAAGTGCTCCAATAAAATCTGGTCCAAAACCGAAAGCGTTCAGAGTTGCCCAAAGATACTGGTGCTCCACTGGTGGTTAAAGGATTTCTCCTGATCAATAGAAATGAGCCCTAAATTGATGCCCAAAAATCATAGACCTCTATTATGTCTCGAATAAGAACAACATTATCAGAAATTAGTCTACACAATATGTCTGATCTGGGTGTATGACCTGCCTCATCATCTCCCTCAATCTGTTGGCCAGAGACTTGGAAAAAAAATTCAGAGGACAACAAGAACCCTGAGCTATGCTCTCATTGAGAACATCCAAGAGATCCTCAACCAGCAACCCCCAGAAGGCTCTGTAAAACTCAACTGGTAACCCATCAATACCAGGAGCTTTTCCGCACTCCATGTTCTGCAGTGCATTCAAAAGCTCTCACTCACACAAAGGCCTCTCCAGCACAGCTTTTGACTCTTTTCAAATAACCTTGGTAAATCTGAAAAAATTAGAAGACAACTCCTCATCTTTGTATTCACTCCCATAAAGTTCACTATAGAACCTAACAGCCCGCCGTCTTATTTCAGACAGTGCTGTCATGCCCACTTTCTGAGCGCAGTGAGTGAATATACAGACTCTGGCCATTTTTCTTTTTGAAACTGAAAAAGAACTTGGATGCCCCATCTATTTGCGCAAGGTTCTGATATTGCAACCACAGTGGATCACTCTTCTCCACACTACCCTGTCCGCCACATCTGCCTCTTTCACCCCAACTACCTGCATATCTTCCCTCACCACATCCATAAACCAACTCTTTGGTCTTCCTCTTTTCCTCCTACCCGGGACCTCCCTCCTCAGCATTCTCCTACCAGTATACTGCATGTCCCTCCTCTGCACATAGAATCATACAACAATAAAGTATTAAAATGCCAATAGGTGCTTTTTGACTTTATAATTGTTAAAAAAAAAACTGCACATATAACAAAAGCATGAACAAAAAAACTTGAAGGACTTATTGCACTATTCTTCTTCTTCTTCTCCTTTCGGCTGCTCCCGTTAGGGGTCGCCACAGCGGATCATTCTTCTCCACCCTACCCT
>JAOTRA010075672.1:0-13555 GCA_026260255.1 Pseudolaguvia tuberculata | reverse complement strand
GGAGACAAGGTGAGGGAAGCTAGGTTGAGATGGTTTGGACCTGTGCAGAGGAGGGACATGCAGTATATTGGTAGAAGAATGTTGAGGATGGAGGTCCCGGGCAGGAGGAAAAGGGGAAGACCAAAGAGGAGGTTTATGGATGTGGTGAGGGAAGATATGCAGGTTGTTGGGGTGAAAGAGGCAGATGTAGCGACAGGGTAGTGTGGAGAAGAATGATCCGCTGTGGCGACCCCTAACGGGAGCAGCCGAAAGAAGAAGAAGATGATTCAAACTAGTGATTACTAAGTTACTTTTGAACAAATCCGACTCAGAGAAACTTTTTCATTCTATATAGCACAATATCATGTTCTGTGTACAGGAAACGTAGAAAAAAAGAAAAGTTTATCTCCCAAGTTTTCCGGTTGTGACCAATGATCCCTCTAAGCTTGGGCGCTTACGCACAAGAAAATTTATGCAGCGCATAAAATACAATTCAATTAAAAATATTAAATAATATATATTAGACATCATTTAGATTAATTCCATAATATTGTTTTTTGTACCATTTTGTATTTTGACTAAAAGGGTGACGGGTGTCCAGCCAATGATACGATAAGATTCACTTCCGCTACGGAGCCAATCAGAGCATTGACAGTATTTGCATAGGCGCGCTGCTTATACACGCTGTGCAGGTTAGCAGCTAACAGCAATGGTGTATAATCATTGGAGAAGTGAGAGAAAGACGTGAAAAATAAAGTAAAATTTCAGTTAGATTTATGCACATTCTAGTGACATTTATTTAGATTTTCTATTTATGGATATTAAATACTATTAAATTTATGGGTAGTAGAAATGCTAATATAAACGCAGTAATTAAATGTTTTACAAAGAATTAAAGGAATTTATACTGTATTGCAAGCACAGGTAGTTAATGTAAACAAAATGTTCTGTCCGCAAGGTGTATATCATTTCTTCCAGATCAGGACCTCACATATAACATATTACACATCTCAGGAATAACAGGATTTCCGTCTTTCATTTTAAGTGGGACAAATCACTTAAACGTAAACTAATGAAAATTGGTGCTGTAATTTGATTTGTTTAAAAAGCCATGTCATTTTGTATGATCCAAGGTTTTGAACTAGTGCTTTACCACTGCGTGCAAACCTGATGTTGCTCACAGTGGTCCTCGGTGTGCACTGGGAGCTTGTGTGTATGCTCAGACACGAAAAATTAGAAGGAACATTGGTTGTGACAACCTCAACCATGTAACAAATTTCTAGCTTCACATTGTCAGGATCAAAAATGTCACGTGCTCATTTGCTAGGAAGGTTGTAACTTGCCATTCAATGCATTCACATTAAAAGGACAAACACCCCAAAATGTTTTGGTTTACATTGAGTCAGTCACATGACTGAACAACTGTCTTAAAGATTTGGGTGAGCTAATCATTGTGGCCAGTAAACAGTTTAATTTTACACATTGGCCAATTTTTTGTGTTGTATGGTAAAGATTTAAAGGTGGAGAATATTTTGAGGTGTTGAATGAGGAAAATGAGAGAAGGTTGTATGATGTGGAGATGATAGAGCAGCAAGTGGATAGGATAAGTAAGAGCAGCTATTAAGAGGATGAAGAGTGGAAAGGCAGTTGGACCAGATGACATTCCAGTAGAAGTGTAGAGCTGTTTAGGAGAGATGGCAGTGGAGTTTCTGACCAAATTGTTTAACAGGATTTTGGAAGGTGACAGGATGCCTGAGAATGCCGATATTAAGAATAAGGTAAAAATGCAGAAGCTACGGTGGAATAAAGTTCAGTCACACCCTGAAGTTATGGGAAAGAGGAAACCATGCCAAGGAAGAGTAATGCCCATGCTAACTTTGCTTTGAGTATGTTGATTGAGAAGTAAAGGAGTTGCATTGTACATTTATGGATCTGGAGAAAACATACAACAGGGTTTCAAGAGAGGAGTTATGGTATTGTACGCGGAAGTCAAAAGGTAGCAAAGTAGTTTGTACGGGTGGTGCTAGGACATAAATGAGAAAAAAAAAAAAAAAAAAAAGTCAGACTGGTTCAAGGTGAATGAGGGAGTGAATAAAAGATCGGCTTTGATCCCTTTTTTGTTTGCAGTGGTGATGGGCAGGTAGTCAGATGAAGTCAGGCAAAAGTCTTCAAGGACGATGATCTGATTTGTGGTGAGAATAAGGAGCAGGATGAGAAGAATCTGGAAAGGTGGGGGGGTGTATGTGTGAATGAGAGGGTAGGCAATGGATTGGTGAGGTTTCAGGGAGAAAAAAAAAAAAAAAAAAAAAAAAAAAAAAAAAAAGGTAGTGAATGTAAGTTTAAGTACCTGGGGTCAACAATGCAATGTAATTAGTTAAACATGAAGTGGCAGGAATGATTTGTGATCAACAAGTCTTTGAAAGAGTGAAAGTTTATAGGACTGTAGTGAGACCTGTAATGTATGGTTTAAAGACCATGGCATTGTCAAAAAGACAGGAAGAGCTCATTGGGAGTGACAGGATTAGAATTGAGTATTAGGGATTGTGCATGTAGGTTGTTTTGGACACAAGGTAAGAGAGGTTAGGTTGAGAGTTTGGATATGCAGTATTTTGGTAGAAGAATTCTGAGGACAGGTGCCGGGCAGGAGGAAAAGTAGAAGACGTTTATGGATGTGGTGAGGGAAGACATTCTGGTAGTTGGGGTGAAAGAGGCAGCTGTAGAAGGCTGGGCAGTGTATAGTCAGTCAAAACTAGTTTATGAAATTAAAGACTATGGTATACAAAAACCTCATGAAAATAAAATTAATCTTGAGTGAGTATTTGAAAGTCTATTGAAAGTTATACCACACTGGGAAGAGAAAAAAAAAAAAAAAAAAAGTTAAAAGGCGTACAATAGTAACAATTAAAATGGTCTTTATTGGTAGTGAGGTTACTTAATTGCCACCTTCAACTGAAAAGTCATTATACCTGTGGATGGAGGAGGAAAGATTTGCACAATTCACAATCATTCATGAAGTACTTACGAGAAAATTATCTTTGAGACTTTGGTACAAATCTAGTATAAACTACCAGCATAACCATTAACTTCCTTTTCAATAATGTCCCAAGTTAGTAGCTGCAATTATAACACCAAATTACTAAAATACATACTTTTCCATCAAAGCACGTCTTGGGACATGGGGTCTCTGACGGCAGGCAGACTTCAGTTGAGCACATGAAGTAAATCTAAGAAAAAGAAAAATATTCAGTAGGATTTGAACCATTTGTCCATTAGGTAAACTAAAAACACTACCTCTTCATTAAGATATTTTTGACTGGTCACATTCATGAACTGGAAGGCAGTTACAACAAATCTGCGCTGGTGAGGAGTCTGTGGCAAGTCCAGTACATGCAGGAGTGAAGTTTGTTCAGCAGTAAGGTCAGGATCAGGGCACCTGCAAAGGAAGTCTTAGTTTGTTCTTATGCAAGGTACAAAAAACCCTTTGCAGCCCTCCCACTTGCATGTAAATACAGCACATGCTACGACCAAGCTTTTACATTTCAACCACATGTCAAAGATGCTTTAAGTTCAAAAACAAAAACAACCTACCCTTCATAGAGCAGAACCAAGGCATTTGTTCCAGAGCGCGTATAGGCCACACAATAGTTTATCAAAAGTGAAGCCAAAGGATTTGGGGAATTCAGTCGTACCTCCAGATACAATGGCTTGCCCAAGAGAATATTCAAGGGCAAATGGCTATACTCGGAAAATGAAGAGAACGTTGCATCTAAACAGTAGGGGATATTCTGGTCAGTGGCCATATTATGCAGACATTAGCAACATGTTTGTGAAACTGACTATTTACAATCATACCTTCTGCAATTCTGAGCTGAACACCATAAATTCCATGAGAACTCACAGTGGTTGGTACACTTGGGCTAACCACCATGTAGCCAGCAGAAGCACTCATCATTGTTGGGCCAACCTCAGAGTACCGACATTCAACCATCACCCTAAAAGGATAGAGCAACAGACATTAAAATTGAAGCAAAGTTAAACTATTTAAAGCGTTCTAGAGGAAATCATCTACCTGATAGGGTTATCTCTGGTGATCCAGCCATACTTCAGGTTAAGAACTTTGATGGCTGTTCGAATTTCAGCCATGTAAACAGTGGTGTCACCAATGGTCTTGATTTTAGGAAAAGATAAGCCACACAATAAAACCAGATATGGACATTAGCCCCCCCATGAATACTTACATAAGTCTTGGTTCCACATTCATTCACAGAGAACTTGAAGGTAGCGAATTCATTGTTAGCAAGGACAGGTTTACAGGGAGACGTGCCTGCTACAATTAAACTTGAAGGGTTTACAGGGACATTTGTGATGTTGGCATAGATAGTAAACACAAATTGCTTGTCAGCAGTACATTCTAGAGACAAAAAAATAAAATTAATAAAAAAAGTTGACATGCAAGGATGACCACTACAGAAGATAATGGAAATAAAGGCAAATTTCCTTACGGTCCATTGAGTAGTAACAGAAAGAAGAAACCACATCTAAACAGCACCCTTTGTTTGCACACTCAGAAGCTGTTGTCTCTGCAGGACCACAGGGCAATCTTTGGCTAGTAGGAATGTCACAGCCTGTATTGGTGATAGTTAAATTTTAATAAGTTTTGTGATAACAGATGGTAGCCTCAGTGCACAAGTTGGTAAATAAACATACTATGTAATCAGTCGTGGTTCAGACAAAACATTTGTATTATGACAAGTAACAAAGATACTATTAGGTCAAATTAAACAAAAAAATAAAAACCCCAGGTGTCTCACCATAGCATTTTGCACTTGCTCACCTTCTCTTGTGTAGTCCTGAGGTAACTTGTGTTTTGGTCTCAGGGCAGGCAATGGAGCGGGTTCACAGCTGGCATCACCATTTGAGCGAGAGACTCTAGGTTTTTGTAAGTTCATGCTTGCATCAACATCACAGGAGACCGTAGAAACGTCAGCAGATTCAGTGAGATTAAAATAGAGTCGCAGTACATAACGTCCTTCCTGAAGTGTTTACAAAAAAAATATATATATATATATATATATAATTAAAAGGAAGAGTTCACATTTCCAAATAAATGATACCTACCTCAACAGTAATATGACAGCTAGAGAAGCTGACATGTAGAATGACGTGTCCTGGCACTCTTGTCAGAGAATAGCCACATTCTTTGGTTGCCCCTAGAACTGGGTCTTCAATAGAGGGACAATAAAACATTCTTTTAAAATTAGCTAGAAGGTTTTAAGTCTAAATCAGGGGTCTCCAAACTCTGTCCTGAAGAGCCAGTGTTCTACAGAGTTTAGTTCCAACCCTAATCAAAACACCTGAACCAAATAATCAAGATATTTGTAGGTGTTCTTGAAACTTAAGAGGTATGTGTGTTGAGCAAAGTTGGAGTTGAATTCTGCAGGATACCAGCTCTCCAGGACCAAGTTTGGAGACTTTTGGTCTAAACTAAAGCAAAGTCTTTTGTATTAAAAGGACATACCCAAAAGCTTCAAGTCAGAGAAAGAGGCTGAGGGAAAAGTTACTTCAACAGCATCTTTTCCACAGAAGACAGAATAATCACGGTGCTGCTTATGCCAGTCCTCCTGGCTTTGGACTGGAGACTCCAAAGATACAACCCTGTCACGGATATAGCTACTATCCTTATAAGCATAATCAAAGGTTTGCACCATAAACAACTCAATACAGCCCAACAGCAAACTTATGATGGCTTTTACTGCCATGTTTCAACCACTTCCAGGACCCCACCACCAGCTCCAACTGATCAGCTACATTTTTATCTTAGGATGTCAGGCAACACTGTGATTTGATACACCTGTCATAATTTTGTTCCAATCACTAACTGATGAGACTGAAACCTAACTTCCTCGGTTCATCCAAAAATCTATACTATTTAAGCACGTCCTGTTAGATTTCAGAGAGTATCCTTAATACAATAATTTTTTTTTATTGAAAGGAATCAGATAATTTACTCCCATTATTGACATAAATCTTTGTTCAGTCACAAAGAACTAGAAGGTGGCAAAAGTTGCAAGGTGTAGCATGTGATGTTGGAGTAAAAAGTGAATACAAATTGCTTGTCAGCAGTGCGTTCTAAAGTGATTTATGATAAAGCAGGAACAAGTAAATAAATTGTGGTTAAAAGCAATGACGGCTGATATGTGCCAAATTTATTGGTCATGGTGTTCATCAATAGTTTACTGATTCAAAGGAAAAAGCAAAAGCCTACCCGATTGATGGATTGACTTAGAATTTTGGGCCTGTATATTTTGAACTACTTTTGATGTGATTACTCATGCATTCATTCATTCATTCATTCATTCATTCATTCATTCATTCATCATATAACCTGCTTATTCCAAGTACACATAGTGAGAAAGGCAGGGCAGTGGTACACCCTGGACAGGTCCTAGTCCATTGCAGGACCACACATAGACAAACAACCACACACACGCATACTCACTCTTGTTAAAAATGTAGATTTACTAATCAAACTAATGTACATGTTATTTTTTTTTGGGGGGGGGGTCTTTCTGTACAGAGTTTTCCGAGCGCCTTTGTGGGTTTCCTCTGGGTATTCCAGTTTCCACACATGTACATTAGGTTGATTGGTGACTTTAAATTGCCCATAGGAGTGAATGTGTCTGTGGGGAGTTGGTAGTCTGTATGTGTTTTGTGATGGACTGGCGACGTGTCCAGGGTGTATACTTGCTTCTCGCCCTTTGACCCCAAATTAGCAAATAAGCAGGTAAAAAAATGAATGAATGGACAAAGCTGGACAAACTAATGGCTGCAAATTTAAAATGCCAACACTGGATATAATTCAATTCTACTCAGAGCTGGGCAGCCAAACTTCTTTTTGTTTTACTCCTACTACCAATTAACGACCCTCAAGCCAGTAGCAAAGCTTCCACTGGAATTCTCAAAAGATGAAGCAAGTTACTCTGCCGGTGGCGGGCATGGGTGCGTTTTGCACAAGGATTTGTGGCTTTAATTAGTCTTGGATAACCCAATGTTTCGCACATTGTTGCTATAGCAAATATACAGTGTGTTTATCATAATTGTTATTTGATGTGTCCATATTTCATTTATTCTGAACATAACTTTGTTAAAGGGCGGCGTGGTGGCGTAGTGGATAGCACAGGCGCCTCACAACAAGAAGGTCCCAGGTTCGAATCCCGGCCGGGATCTTTCTGTGCGGAGTTTGCATGTTCTCCCCACGCTTGCATGGTTTCCACCGGGTACTCTGGTTTCCTCCCACAGTCCATAAACATGCAGATTAGGTCGATTGGTGATTCTAAATTGACCATAGGAGTGAATGTGGGTGAGTGATTGGTTGTGGGGTCCTGAGGTGGACTGGCACCCTGTCCAGGGTGTACCTATGTGCACTACAATAGGCTCCAGTAGACCCCTGTGACCCTGAATTAGGGAATAAGCAGATAAGATGAATGAGTGAGGAAGTGGTAGCTTAGTGGTTAAGGTGTTAGACTAATACCAGAAATACCAGGGTTTGAATCCCATCTCCACCAAGCAACCACTGTGTGCCCTTGAGCAAGGCCATTAACCCACAATTGCTCAGTCATTTAAAAAATAAATAAATAAATAAAAGACCAAAATGTAAGTTGCATCTGCCAAATGTCTAACTGTAACTGTAATTCTTAATTGTCCATAGGAGTGAATGGACTGTGGGAGTGAATGTGTGTGTGAACGGTTGTCTATGTGTTGCCCTGACACGGAATGGCGACCCACACCCACCTCTCGCCCCTATGTGGGCTTCGTGATGTCCAAAAGTCATCACCAGATTCTGATGACTATGCCAAATCAAGAATAGACCATCAGATACAGCACGGCAGAAAGAGGGGGCGAAAAGAGAAAACATTTATGTATTGTACATCATAATGAATTACTGAAAGGAAAGTACTCTGGCAAAACTAGTGAGAACAGTCTAACTAAAAGGAGAACCAAAGGGAGACACAGACATAAGAGAGCCATGATATATAAGGCAACCAGACGACTACCGAAAATACAGCTGAGTGAAGGTGCTCGTGCGGAGGACAGCATCCGAACTTACCAGATCACCACAACGCTCTGTCCCCTGCTGTAACTTTACTTACATGTGCAACTGACAGACAGCCGACATCCTTTGAACAAAGTAGACACGGCGAATCAAAGGGCACCACCAGCTCACTAAGGTACTGAGGTGCGAGACCATTTAGCGCTTTATAGGTCAATAGTAATACTTCCAGAAAAGGTGCTCATACAAAATTTACATGGTAGAAAATCCAACATGGCAGTGTAACACCACTAAATACATAAATCACCCTAACCAAGGATTTAAAAGAAAATAAACATATCCTGGCTAGATGGTCATCGAATTGGAAGTTTAGCACTTCCAATTGTTGTGCACTACAGAAATTAAACATTTTGAATGTTTTAAAACAGACACTATCGTTTTAGATTAATATTTACACTTAGGCGACAAACAGAGGCAAGGATTTGCAATAACCTTTCAATCTGAATTAATCTGGATGCAGGTCATTCATTCATCTTATTCCCGGATTCAAATTCAGGGTCACAGGGGTCTGCTGGAGCCTATCCCAATGCACATAGGGCAAGAAGCTGGCTCCACCTCAGCGCCACACAAACAACCACATTCAGTCCTATGGGCAATTTAGAATCACCAAATCAATCTAAATGTACATGTTTTTGGACTGTGAGAGGAAACCAGAGTACCCGGAAGAAATCCATGCAAGCACAGGGAGCTCATTCCCCAACCTGGGATCTTGTTGTGAGGAGACCAGTCAGGAGTGAAAGAAGTGATATGTGCCAATATCATATTTGATGACAAACAAGACCTCGTTTCAAACATGGAGTTTAAATTGGTTGTGTAACCAAATAAGGAGCAGTTTTTCTTTTAACCTAGGATGGAGCGAGGCTTAATCAAACTCACTCACCTAATGCTCAGAATTAACAGCTTAAAACTACATTCTTCAAAATGCAAAAAAAAAAAATCTATTATTTTGCAACAGGGAATTACAAAAAAATAAATAAATCATGGAATAAAGCCCTACATTTTAGTTTTTGATTTGTGTTACTTCTAAATGCAAAAGATTATTTAAAGGCATAATGTGTGTTGGTTCAAGGTTACAGGATTTAAAAAAAACCAAAAAAAAAAAAAAAACCATAAGAGTAAAAGAAGCACAGACGTATGCTATTACACAAAGGAGAGACAACCCGACTTTCTCTAAATCATTGTCACAGATTGGGTTAACAAATGAAGCATATTGACGAGCTATATTGCAAATATTTAAGTGTAAGTGTTTTTTTACATTTCAAATGTTAAGTTAATTGAAATTAAACCAACATGTTAGAAATTTAGAGCCACCATTTAATAAACCTTAATAGTCAGGTCCCCCCTGAGGCACTACATGTCATTTTGAGGCCTAGTTAGAAATAAGTATTAAATTGTTAATACTTTGAAGTTATGTGAAAATGTGAAGTTAAAAACAAAAATATAGCTATGTCTACCTAATGCAGTGAAGTGGTGGCTTAATGGTTAAGGTGTTTGAGCAAGGCCCTTAACCCTCAATTGCTCAGTTGTATGTTACTCTGGATAAGGGAGTCTGACAATTGCAATTCAAGAGTGTGCATATAAAATGTCCTTATTCAAGGAAAGTGAGACTTGCAAATCACAAAGAAAAGTCAATCCAGGAATGGGAAGCTTACAAGTTTTTTATTTTTTTAATTGAAGGTAGTGAAATGCCTGAAAAAAATAAAAAATTAATCCATGAATATGTATATAACCAGTTTCAATTTTTTATAAAGTTAGAATCAAAGCCAGAATCTGTTAAAGATCAGGCCGATTAATCATTACTTTTAGTCACGGTCACATTCCCACCAGACCAAATTAGTGAAAGACTGCAATGCACTTGACATACATTTTAATCAAAGCACGTCTTTGGACATGGACTCTCAGTCGCCAGGCACACTTCAGTGGAACACATGAAGTAAATCTAAATAAAAAGGGAATATTTAGTGCATCATTTACATGTGGTCTAGGAAAATAAATTCAGATATACTCAACCTCTTCATTAAGATATTTTTGTCTGGTCACGTTCATAAACTGGAAGGCAGTTACAACAAATCTGCGCTGGTGAGGAGTCTGTGACAAGCCAAGTACGTGGAGGAATGATCGTTCAGCAGTAAGGTCAGGATCAGGGCACCTGCAAAGAACAACAAGTGGGCCTTAGCAGAGATAAGTACAACCTTTAAAGTTTTCCCTTATGACTGCATAAAAGTTTGAGCCCTGCCATGCTCAACACCTGCTTATTTTCAGCTTACATTTATAACCAACTTCTTAAACACCCATACATACCAAATGGGGTCGTTTAAATTTGTTCAAACATTGAACTCACCCTTCATAAAGCAGAACCAAAGCATTTGTACCAGACCGCGTGTAGGCCACACAGTAGTTAATAAGCAGTGTAGCGTTGGGTTTTGGGGAATTCAGTTGTACTTCCAAGTACAACGGTTTACCCAAGAGAATTTTCAAAGGCAAGTGACCATGTTCAGAAAATGACGAGAATGTCTCATCTAAACGTGAGGGGATATGATGGTCAGTGAACATCTGTGAAAACATTTACCTACATGCTTTACATGAACAAAAAGGTTGCAAATACCTTCTGCAATTCTGAGCTGAACACCATAAAGTCCACGAGAACTTACAGTGGATGGTACACTTGGACTAACCACCATGTAGCCAGTAGAAGCTCTCATCATTGTTGGGCCAACCTCAGAGTACCGACATTCAACCATCACCCTAAAGGATAGAGCAACAGACATTAAAATTGAAGCAAAGTTAAACTATTTAAAGCGTTCTAGAGGAAATCCCCTACCTGATAGGGTTATCTCTGGTGATCCAGCCATACTTCAGGTTAAGAACTTTGATGGCTGTTTGAATTTCAGCCATGTAAACAGTGGTGTCACCAATTGTCTGGGGAAAGATAAGCCACACAATTAAACCTGTCTTCTGCCAAAAGAGAATACCGAGATGACCCACCACCCTGCCCACCAAGAATTAAACCTTACATAAGTCTTTGTTCCACATTCAGTCCCTGGAAACTTGAAGGTAGCAAATTCATCGTTAGCAAAAACAGGTTTACATGGGGTTTTAGCTGCCACAATTAAACTTAAAGGGTTTACAGGGACATCTGTGATGTTGGCATAAATGGTGAACACAAATTGCTTGTCAGAAGTACATTCTAAAGATGGGAGAAAGGAAAAAAAAAAAAAAAAAAAAAAAGATCACACGCAAGAACAGGCCAAAATGACCACTTCAAGTAATCTAGATAGAGGGCCATTTTCTTACGATCCATTGGGTAATAACAATAGGAAGAGGCCACATCTAAACAGCACCCTTTGTTTGCACACTCCGAAGCAGTAGTTTCTGCCGGACCACAGGGCAATCTTTGGCTAATAGGAATGTCACAGCCTGTGGGGACAAGAGTTCAATGTACATGTCTAGTATAGATATAGGGAGCTGAACTGAAAATGATACACAAGGATTGTGCAGAGTTGTAACAAACTTCAAGATAACACACATTGGTATTTGGAGGTTACCTGTTCCAGGTAATGTTCTACAATTGTACATTTTTTAAATAGAACCAGTACTCATCAATTTAGAACAAAGACTGTACAGTTAATGTAAAAGCCAAATTTATGTTCACCTTCTTTAGTGTATTCCAGGGGCAGCTTTTGATGTGATGGCAAGGCAGGTAATGGTGCTGGTTCACAGTTAGGCTCACCATTTGAGCGAGGGACTCGAGGGGCTTTTTGTAAAGTCATGCTTGTATCGACATCACAAGAGACTGTAGAAACTTCAGCAGATTCAGTGTTAAAATGGAGCAATCGCAGAACATATCGTCCTTCCTGAAGTTTCATATAAAAATGGTTCAAACATACAGAGCTCATTTCTAAATAGATCACCAACGTCCAACAAATTAGGAGGGTTCTCTGTTGGGGAAGGGGGTATGACATTGTGTTCAGAACTTCCAAAATTTCATAGGGAAAAAAACCAAAACCCCTACCTCAACAGTAACATGACAGCTAGAAAAGCTGACACGAAGAACCTCATTTCCCTGCACATTAGTAAGGGAATAGCCACATTCTGGAGTTGCTCCTTGAACCGGGTCAACAGACAATGATTCTGAAGAATCAAAAACAAAAATATATATACACAAATACTAAAATCAATATATACAGCCCATCTCCTTTCGGTTGCTCCCGTGAGGGGACGCTACCGCGGATCACTCTTCTCCACACTATCCTGTCCATCTGCCTCTTTCACCCCAACTACCCACATATCTTTCCTCACCACATTCATAAACCACCACCTTCGTCTTCCTCATTTGCTCCTGCCCGGCACCTCAATCCTCAGCATTCTTCTACCAATATACTGCATGTTCCTTCTCTGCACATGTCTAAACCATCCATATATACAGTCCATAAAATGCAAAAGACTAACCAAAAAAAGACAAAAAAAATAAACAAACAAAAACATACCCAAAACCATCAGGTCGGAAAAAGAGCCGGACGGAAAAACAACCTCAACAGCATGTTTTCCACAAAAAACAGAATACTTGTGTTGTTTAAGCCAACCCTCCTGGTTTGAGACTGGAGAACCCAAGGGTACAGGTCTTTCACGGAGGGAGCCACTATCCTGGTAAACATAATCAAAGGTCTGCACCAAAAACAACTCAATGCAGCACACCAACAACTTTATTATTGCTTTTGTTGCCATGTTTCAACCACCCCGCACACGCTGCAAAGAACAGATGTGCCTGCTAGGCTCTTTTAAGCAGGCAGGTGACACTGTGATTTGGCCCACCTGTCACAAATTAGCTCCATCCCCTAGCCCAGGGGTGTTCAAACTAAGGACCGCGGGCCAATTGCAGCCCGGAAGGCTTTTTCGACCGGCGGAACCTTTTTATCTACGAAAGAAATTACGGAAATTTATGTGTATCCTGCCAATATCAGCCTCAGCTTACGTGGAAGTTTTTTTAAAAAGATGAAATACCGCCATCTTGTGGCAGAGTGTTAAAATGGTTTTCTGCTTGCAATCCCGTTCCGTCCATCAGGGGGCGGTGATATGCATTAACCAGCAGTTTCGCGGAGCTTCGCTACTTATGAGGTGCTTTGATAATCTTCGTCTTATTAAATGAGTTTGAAATGTTTTCGATCACAAAACTACATAAAAACGAAATACTTTTACACTACATAAAAGTGAATTCAGCTCCAAGTTGTTTTTTTAAATGATAACACGAAGAGTGTATGTGTGTGTTAGTTTGCTTGTAAATGTAAGGCTCGCAATCGCACACTCAAGCTGCTTGCACTCAAAGTGGCAGCACATCTTTGCTGGGACCTGGATGTGCTAGAGAAAGGGTATGTGGTCTTAAGGATCTGAGGGGGGTAAACAAGTTTTCCAGACAGGCCAATAGACGGCAGTACGCGGCTGCATGCACACTTGCAAGAAGAACGGTTT
>JAOTRA010075664.1:0-13557 GCA_026260255.1 Pseudolaguvia tuberculata | reverse complement strand
CGCCTATCCCAGCACACATAGGGCGAAAGGCAGAGGGTACACCCTGGACGGGTCGCCAGTCCATCACAGGGCATATATTATATTATATTATATTATATTATTCATTTATCTTCTTACCCGCTTATTGCCTAATTGGGGTCACAGGGGTCTGCTGGCATGTATCGCGGTGCACATAGGTCAAGAGGCAGGGGTACAACCTGGATGGGACAAAGAACCATTCACACACATATTCACTTATATTATATTATATTATATTATATTATATTATATTATATTATATTATATTAACTGCAGTTGGATTAGACTCAGAGACCGATAACAGCTTAAGTAATCACTAAGTTACCACTTCTCATCAGCCCCATTGTGGATTTATAATCTAGTGTAAAGTCTTTCCAGTATTGTTTCCATTTTATGGTTCACTAGAGACAAAATTTCATTCCATGTATTCACAGGTTGTCAAGGTGAACCTAACATCAGTATTTGCTGTAAAAAAAAAAAAAAAAGAGAAAAGCACAAATTCCATGCAAGATTAGACCTGCTGATGCCAGGAAACCACACAGGGCTGAAAACATTCCCATAATGTAATAGAATAAGACTCTGGATTACCTTCAATCTGAATCATTCAGAAAAGAAATTGATTTATTCTTTAGAATACCAAAATTACAGTGTAACTTTCTGTATAAACGGTTAAAGAACCCAACCTTGTTTTATTCTGCTGTATCATTAAAATGATTAAATCCAGGTTTGCCAGGAACTTGGCATGACTCAATAGACGGAACCGGAGGGGATTTGCCTCTACAGGTCAATAATCGCTTACATCTGTGTGTGAACTGCACACATTCAGACCTCACTCGTTTTTTTTCTGAATTCAGCTCTGGTGTTCTGCCATTAAGGGAAAAAAAACGCCACCGGGATGGTTCTACCCTTGTCAGTGTGCTTACTTTACAAGCTGTATATGATGTTCAGCAGTGTCAACACTTAGGGCACGTAGCTCCAAAGATATTTGGCTGGAGAACTTGTGTTTAGTTTGGCATTGAGAAAGTCGAGCTGGTTTACACATCAGAGCTGGATTTCCCCAAAGCATTGTGAAATGAAAGTTCATGTTCACTCTGTGATGCTGTGCTGCTTGTATAAAACACTGTTAATCATGCAGTTGTCAGGACAGAGTCGCCTTTAGGGGGCGCTAAAAAGAATTTCATTTTGGAAGCTCTTCTAACATAGATAATATTAGTAGCTGACCCTTATTCGATATCTGTACACTATATATACACGGTTAAACAGGCCAATGTAAACGTAAACGTATGTAAAGTACCATAATCAATAGACACAATGAACTGTTCTGCCTCACACATTCAGCATGGTTGCCTCACAACAAGAAGGTCCCCAGCATGTTCTCCCTATGCTTGTGTGGGTTTCCTCCCACAGTCCAAAAAAAAATATATTAGGTTGATTACTGAATCTAAGTTTTCCCATAGAAGTAAAAGTGTGTGAGTGGTTGTTCGTCTATGTGTGCCCTGCGATGGGCTGGCCTTTTGCCCTATGTGCATTGGGATAGGCTACAGCAAACCCCTGTGACTCCGAATGAGCGAATAAGCGGGTAAGAAGATGAATGATCGAATGAATGAATGAATGAATGAATGATTGAATGATATATTATTATACAAAATGCTCTATCCTACTATGTCCTTCAAGAATCATGAAAGAATCAGGACTCAGCCTAGACTTGCTTGTCATTTCAGATTCATGAACAGTCGAGTCCCATCCAGCAAAAGATATCAACCCACCGAGTACGAGCATGCAGCCAACTGTGCGACACATGGAGTAAGTAGACTCCGGATTGGATTGGTGGGTTGGTAGTGGTACCTCTTTACTAATACTACATTATATTATATTATATTCATTCATTCATTCAACTTCTATACTTATTGCCTAAATCTTATTCCCTAGATCAGGGTGATAAGCTCTCTGTAGGGTGAAATGCAGTAGGGGATACCCTGAACAGGTCACCAGTTTAATACAGGACATATTAATATTGAAGTTTATGAAAGAATAATATTGTATAGATTTACTTATTTTAAGTAGTTATGTAGGCGGCGCGTTGGCGTAGTGGTTAGCACAGTTGCCTCGCAGTAAGGAGGTCCTGATTCGATTCCCTGGCCAGAAATCTTTCTGTGCGGAGCTTCCATGTTCTCTCTGCGCTTGCGTGGGTTTCCTCCAGGTACTCCCGTTTCCTCCCACAGTCCAATAACATGCAGATTAGGTGGATTGGTGATTGTAAATTGTCCATAAGAGTGAATGTGTGTGTGAATGGTTGTTTGTCTATGTTTTGCCCTGCGATGGACTGGCGACTCGTCCAGGGTGTACACACGCCTCTCGCCCTATGTGTGCTGGGGTAGGCGCAAGCGGACCCTCGTGACCCCCTTTCCCCGCAATAAGCGTGCAAGAAGATGAATGAATGAACGAATTCATCTTCTAACACACTTATTCCTTAATTCTGAGTCATGGGGGTCAGCTGAAGCCTATACCAGTGGCAAAAGGCAGGAGTACCTCCTGGACAGGTCACCAGCAATTTAGAGTCACAATAAATCGTACAAGTTTTAGGATTACGCAAGCTCTGGGAGAACATACGGCAACATACACTAACCACTACACCACTGCGCCGTCCTGAGGTTATATTAGTATACACATTCATTCATTTATCTTCTTACACATTTATTCCCTAATTCGGGGTCACTGGGGTCTGCTGGAACCTATCCCAGTACACATGGGGTGAGAGGCAGGGCTACAACCTGGACAGGTAGCCACTCGATCACAGGGCCACACATAGACGAACAACCACTCACACATTTACTCCTATGGGCAATTTAGAATCACCAATCAACCTAATGTGTGTGAGGAAACCGGAGTACCCATTGGAAACACACGCAAGCGAGGGGAGAACAAGCAAACTCCGCACTGAAAGACCTCAGAATCAAGCCCAGGACCTTCTTATTGTGAGGCGACCATGCTAACCGCTATGCCACCGCGCCACCCAGATTAGTCAGTGATGTATAGTTAAGCGAGGCAGGTGCGGCACAGCATGGAAATATAAAATTAAAAATAAATTAAATGGTTAATATTTATTCAGTGTTACAGTTCTTTTTCATTTAAATTCACAATTTTTGTAATTGTTTTTCAAAATTGCCTTATTTTCACATTTACTGTTTAAATACCAAGAAAAGACGAGTTGGTCAGCGTTGAGCCTCACCACGGATTGCGCAATCACTATGCTGTGCTGGCGCTATTAAAATGTGCCAACACTTTTACTATATGAGTTAAATTGAATGAGTTCAGCTGGTAATCCACATTGTTTATTTTTTTTTAGAAACAACTTCGTGTGTAACATATTCTTCTGCTGAGCTATCATAAAAAAAGCTGCAAAGTGAGGCAGGCAGTTCTCTTGCCTCATGGCAAGGGGGCATTAGTGATCCCAGCGATTCACAGAGAGACTTTTAAAATTGAAGAAAGATAAGGAGGACTTTTACAAACAAGTTATCAATGCTTTTATTCAAAAGGAGCAACGCTTGGATTTCTTTAATTAAAGTAAAGACTAATAAAAATGTTAAAGTTTCTATGCTACAGTTTGTATATATAAAGATGTGGATATGAAATTTTAAACAAAACACATCAAATGTTGCCAATCAAATGGTGAATAAGCTCCACTGTAGGGTTCATTGATTTGTAAATCTGACTGTGATGTCAGTGCCTCACCAGACATAAACCTCACCGCACGTCACTGAGATTAGTGCAATCAATTACATAATCCAGATGCTAAACACATTTTTAATAAATATTCTTTGACTTTTCGGCACAGGATGATCACCGTCACACCCTTTGCCCCTGTGTTCTGTACATTGTGTTTACGTGCTTTTGGCCTATTGCTGCTGTTTTGCTCTCTAATCCTCTTGCACAAGCTGAATCACACCATCACATCTGGCACGACCCCCATACAGCCGCCAGTACAAATCCTCTCTGACCTCTTTCATCAGAACACGGCCATGTAAACACACTCGACCCACGGCTGATATGGTGCATAGTTTATCTTGCTTGTGTTGATTTATCGACTCGGTGTTGGCAGATTAATGACATAAAATCCTACAGCGAACAATGTTTTGTTTTCCTACACACCCTAGATGTTCCTACACACCCCAGATGTTCCTACACACCCCAGAAGTTGCTACATTTGCAAATAACAATTGAACAGGAAGTGATGCTGTACATGTCTGTATGCTAATATTTACTTTGATGTTATCATTTGTACTGTTAACAGCGATGATGACAATAACACGTTTATTTCCAACGAATCCGCTTTGACTGAAAATGAGGAACCAGACGTGTAAACTTTATTCAAATGATATTGATGTGTGGTATTTCCAGACTAGCAAAATAGATCCATGGAACCGATTCATTCCTCAAAGATAACAATGCATTATTTTTCATATTTTAGTTTTGGATTATTCCCAGTATCGTGGGCAGTTCGCTGTTATACTTCCAGTCTGATGATAAATGGGAAAGCATCACGGCGTGGCTGTACGGCACCGGGCTGTCTGGCTTATTCATCATGTCCACCATGTTTCACACTGTAAGCTGGAAGAAGAGTCATTTGCAGTAAGTACAACAGAATGCTGTCACTTCCTGAGGAAGGTGTAAACATGAAACATTTGCATTTCAACTAACATTATGAAAGGGGTTCTGTCAAGTGAAAGACTAATATATATATATATATATATATATATATAGTATGTGGAAGTGAGTATGATGTTACAGTTACAGTTAGGCGATTGGCAGATTTGATGTGTAGTATGTCTGAATTCTTATACAAAAATTTCCTGGATGACCTACTTCCTTTGTCTTCATTCATTCATTCATTCATTCATTCATCCATTCATCATATTACCTGCTTTTTCTGTAATTCGGGGTCACAGGGGTTTGCTGGAGTCTAATCACAGCACATATACAGCGAGAGGCAGGTGCACATGTAAAGTGACGAACAACTTTTATATCATATAAAGTGTCAAAAATAACAAATTTCTGATTGTGATCATGTCCATGTTCAACACTGAGGCCTTATGTCACAATCCACTGAGACGCTTAACAGATTTTATAAAAAGTAAACACTAGAAATTGACCGATAATCCGTTTTACTACTATTTTTCCGAATATTTATTTTGTTTCATTTTGTAATATCGAACCCACTGATATATCAAGAGTGAGTGCAAGACTGATGTCAGGGCAGCATAGCGAGGAGAGACACTAGTCAACACTAGCATTTCTAGGGAAAAGAACAAAAAAATATGCTGAAACTTTATTTAACAATCATTAAACAAAACAATCCATTTAGAAGGTTCATTTTATATTCTTTACCTGTTAACTGTTTATTTATGCTTTAATTAGACAGACACTTAAAAGAAATCATTTAATTTCTTTCTTTTCAGTTTAAGACTCGCCTATTTATAGTGATGTGAAAATAAGTTGAAAAATGATTAATAAAAACAGTACTACTAATAAAATAAAATAAAATATTTAGTTCATTTGAGGCAGTGTGGTGGCGTAGTGGTTAGCATGGTCGTCTCACAACAAGAAGGTCTTGGGTTCAATTCTTGGGTCAGAGATGTTTCAGTGCAGGGACTGTATGTTCTCCCCGTGCTTGCGAGGGTTTTCTCCCATAGTCCGAAAACATGTAGATTAGGTGGATTGGTGATTGTAAATTGTCCATAGGAGTGAATGTGTGTGAATGATTGTTTGTCTATGTGTTGCTCTGAGATGGACTGGCAACCCGTCCAGGGTGTACCCTCTGCCCTTTGCCCTATGTGCGCTGGGATAGGCACCACCAGATTCCCGTGACCCAGAATTAGGGAAAAAGCGTGTAAGAAAATGAATGAATGACTAGTTCATTTGATCAAAAACTGAACTAAACTAAATTATAATGGGTTTTGCATATCCGTTATCACAAACCAAATAATCTATATCGAAAAATCTAAAAAAAAAATGTTCAGCCACTTAAAGTTTGAATTTCTTTCCTAATAAAGCCTTAAAATCTGTATAGCAGTGTTCCAAAACCTCTGGAAACTTGTTAAGTAAATATGTGAAATTGATATAAAAGTTTTATCATCGACCAATAAAATAAAATTCTGTCTGGTTATTCCAAGAGAATCCTCAATTATAATCTAAGAAACATTGACTAATTTATTTGTTTATATTGAGTACAATATACTCCATTTGGTTGATTTCTATTTGATATACAGTATAAATATTTAAAAGAAAAGAACTTAATGGCTGTCACAGATTTTTATATCCACTATTAACTAATTGCAGATGAAATACAGTGTCAGTTCTTCTAGATTGGTTTCCACCATGTGTGTTTGTCGGTTGTGTAACTGTTCCTGCAAAGCTCAGTGTCCTTGGAAACTGGTCAGACAGGTGGGGGTGGTATTTTGTATAAAGCTTTACCTACATGTAAACAGTGGTAAATTGTTGAAGAGGGGAAAGAGTTCACTGCAAGAAAACCAGCTTGAAGGTTATGACCGATAGAAAATAATGTGAGTAAATCATTCATTCATTTATCTTCTTATTCCCTAATTCGGGGTCACGGGAGACTGCTGGAGCCTATCCCAGCACACATAAGGCGAGAGGCAGGGGTACACCCTGAAAGGTTCGCCCGCACGCACGCACGCACGCACACGGGAAATTTAGAATCATCAAATCAACCTAATGTACATGTTTTTGGACTGTGGGAGGAAACCAGAGTACCCGAGGAAACCCACACAAGCACTGGGATAACATGCAAAGTAAGTGTGGTTCAAAAATTGTGTTGGGATGTACAAACAGATGGAAAAACTTTAGAAAGAAAAAGTAATAAAACTTTTGAAACTATACAAAACAGGGTTTATGAAAGTATGTGCACATTTGGCTAAAATTAATGTAGGTCATTGGTTTAAATGTTGGATTGCTGATCAGAAGATCGTGGCTTCAGTTCTCAGCTCCACCAAGTTCTCGAAGCTAAATAAAAAAAAAAAAATTGAGATAAAAGTTGCTCAGGATAAGCAATTCAACAGGAATCAATCTTGTTTAAAGGACAGTTTGTTCAAACATTTTCATTTAATGAGGCGTGATGGCGGATATCATGTTGCCTGTGGCAAGTGGTAACTTAGGGTTAAGGTGTTGGACTAATACCAGAAAGACCGGGGTTCAATTCCCACATTCATCAAGCAACCACTGTGGGCCCTTGAGCAAGGCCTTAAACCACAATTGCTCAATTGTAAAAAAAAAACCCCAAAAAAAACCCCTCAAAAAATCCAAAGTGACCAAATCTAAGTTGCTCTAGATAACAGTATCTGCCAAATGCCAAACTGTAACTGTAACTCTCACAGCAAGATGATCCCGGGTTCGATTCCAGGACTAAGGTCTTTGTGTGGAGTTAAGGCTAAAAGGGGTTAAAATAAATCCAGCTCCTGATTGTGTTCCACCATAGACTAAGGTAACAGTGAGGTTCATGTTAAATATTACTTCTGCTTTAGTTAAATGATTTTTGGATTGGACGCATGAGTCTGTTACACCATGTTAAGTTTCATGATATCAAATCTTACTGCTAAAACAGGACAGAAATGTCAGACAGGTGAGTAAAGTCAAGAGTGTAAAATCCCTCTAACTTTTAGTGTGTGTGTGTGTGTGTGTGCTCACAGGATTGTAGAGCAGCGCTTACACATGTGTGACAGGATTGTGATTTATTTCTTCATTGCTGCCTCGTACGCCCCCTGGTGAGTGCCGGTCGTTTAGGTGTGTATGTTATTTAAAGTGGAAAGATAAAATAAATGGAGGTTTGTTTGTTACCAGGTGTGTTTATTGTTGGAGTTTGTTTGCAGGCTGAATCTGAGGGAGCTCGGACCCTGGGCCGCACACATGCGCTGGCTGGTGTGGATCATGGCTTGCGTGGGCTCCGCTTATGTCTTCTTTTTCCATGAAAAGTACACAGCTTTTTATACAATTCAGTGAGAGAGAGAGAGAGAGAGAGAGAGAGAGAGAGAGAGAGAGAGACGTCCTTTTTTTTTTTTTTTTTACACTATTTTGTCTACACAGGTCACATATGGAAACAGTGACTTAAAAATCTGTATCAAGGAGTGTAAAAAATAGAAGTGAATAGAAAGTGAGTGAGTGATAAATTGACAGATAGACATAATTGAAAAAAAAATCATTCCTCTCCTTTTGTGAAAATGATCCATCTACCTCCTCTTAGCTTCCTCCTCTTCCTCAATAATTTGATGTCCTCATTTATCACACCCCTATCCCTCATCATTGGCCTTCCTCTTTGCCTCCTGCCTGCAGCTCAATCACCGACATCCTCTTACTGATATTTCCAATGTCCAACCCATCTCAATCTGACCACACGTGTCCTCCCTCTGATGTGCTCGTTCCAAACACCTCTACCTCCGATCCTTCTTCCTGTGTAGAAATCCATTGTAGATAATTAAAGACTTCAAGTTTTATTTCTTCCAAAGCAACAAATCAACATTTATGTTGTAAGACCTTTAGCTCGGACTTTCTAAAGATATCTAGATTTCATTATTTGTTCATTATTTTTCATTCATTCATTCCTGAAACACATGTCTCGTATGTTTCAGGAATCACATACTGGACCTGATTTGCTACACAGTGATGGGAGCCGTTCCAGCGTTTGTGCTTCTGTCAATGGTAAGAAGGAGAAAAGAACATCGCTGTACATCACAATGTTCACCAATGTGTGTATCTGCCATTCTGTACTTTACATCATCAAACATTCCTTCATTCTCTAACCCACTTATTCCCTAATTTGTGGCCACAGTATTCTGCTGGAGCCTATCCCAGTGCACATGGGGCAAAAGGCAGGGGTATACCCTGGAGTAGTCACCAGTTATCGCAGGGTCACACACTCATGCACACACTCATGGGCAATTTATCAATCTAATGTACAAGCTGGGGCGGCACAGTGGCGTACTGTATAGCACAGTCGCCTCACAACAATAAGGTCCCGGGTTCGAATCCCGGGCAAAGGATCTTACTGTGCGGAGTTTGCATGTTCTCCCCGCGCTTGCGTGGGTTTCCTCCGGGTGCTCCAGTTTCCTCCCACAGTCCAAAAACATGCAGATTAGGTGGATCGGTGATTCTAAATTGTCCATAGGAGTGAAAGTGTGTGTGAATGGTTGTTTGTCTATGTGTTGCCCTGAGATGGACTGGCGACCCGTCGAGGCTGTACCCCCGCATAGGGTGTGCTGGGATAGGCGCAGCAGAATAAGCGGGTAAGAAGATGAAACCAGAGTACCTGGATAAAACACATGCAAGTGCATGGAAGCAGATTCAAAATTCTTACAGAGACCTCTTGCCTGGGAACCGGACCCCCCAGGATCTTCTTGCTGTGAGGCAGTTGTGTTAACCACTACACCACCACACAGCCCAGAATTGGTAAAATAGATCACAAATCAAAGGGTAACAACCACAGTCCTCTCTTGAAGAGAGTCAAGAGACTGTTCCGACATTAATGGGAGGTTCATGCCAGCAGCTTGGTGCCAGGACAGAGAAAAGTCTTGAGGAAGCCCTACCTTGTGTGTGGTGGGATCCTCCTGGAAATCTTCCTTCAAATTGTAGGGTTGAAAATTGTTGCTAAAATAAAAACCTGTTTGGAGTTCTGTGTAGGACACACACACAAATCACAGCTTGAAGAGCATGTTGTCATGGAGATTAGGAGCCCTGTGCACCAGGGCATTGTCATGTTAGAACAGGATAAAAGATGCTGCTCCAGATTTTTTCCCCACAGTTTGGGAAAGAACTACATGACTATATAACATTATGATATGAATAGTCATGTGGTTATTGTGTTTATTATGATATGTATAGTATAAAATATTTCAGTAGACTTTTAATTTAATGAGAAGTCTTTTCTCTCTGCTGTTGCCAGCCAAACCGGGAAGGTGTGTTGGAGCTGTCAATGGGTGGAGTTTTTTACTGCTTAGGTGTGGTTTTCTTCAAGAGTGATGGTCTCGTCCCTTTCGCTCACGCCATCTGGCACATCTTTGTGGCAATAGGAGCGACTATTCACTATTACACGATCTGGAGATATCTTTATGCTACAGGAAGCAGCTACATGAGAAGCTCCAGATGACACACACATCAAGCTGTTGAAGAATCTCATGTAACGTCTAGGTGTTAAATCCACAAAGAGCTGCTGTGGGTGCAGGTCTTCAATTCCAACCAAGAAGGAGTCAAAGCAGAGTTTATTCCAGAGGATTTTAGTTTAGTTCAGACGAGGAAGTACTGGGAGTACTGGCGAGGGAGCTCGACTTATATTGCTTATAATAGGATGTAATTTCATAATTCTCAAAATGACCAGATATAATGGTGGATCTGATATTACAGATATTTGATTAGATAAAACAGACCATATGATCACTCTCTAGTCTAAAACATTCGCCTGAAAGCCAAGCCTGCCAGGAACATGATTTATTGCTATCATAGCCAGACAGCAGATTAAAAATGGAGAGATTTACAGTGAGGGGTGAGGCGATGCGGGGGTTAGAACATTAAATTTTTTTTTTTAAATCATTCATTTTATCAATTAATTACCCCTACACTTAACTATCCGAGATGTTGTGAATTAAAGGACTTCTGCAGTGGCCCCAGCTGTAGCAGCTTGGTGATGCTGGGACTTCAATCTCTAATCTTTCCATCAGCAGTCCAACACCATAAACTCAAGGCTAAATCTATCGAAACTCAACTGGAATCTGATGTCACTGGTGCTGACCTGTACAAAAAAAACCAGCACCCACCCCGGCCTTTCTGTGGAGAACCCGTTTTACGGGTAGTCTGAATTTACTGTAGTTTTAATTTGAGCTGTGTGAATTTTTACAGAAATCCTTTTAATAGATATTTATTATATATTAAATACAGACATTTAATACAGATTAAATGTCTGTATAGTTATTTGGTCTTTATTTTAAAGGCACAATGCGATGAGTGTTGTTTTGCACACAGAAGGTGCTCTGGACCTGTCACATTAATTGACTGCTGCTGAAATCATAAGAATGATTAAACACCATTAAATACCGTGCAGGGATACGGTCCTCTCACTGCCTTCTGGGTTTTTCTTCCATACATATAAAATATTCCTAATAAAAACATGGAGCCATGAAGGTACTTAAAGTATACATAATTAATAATATAATTAAATATAATTAATATACTTAAAGGGTTAATATCCTGAATTACATGGTAAATATGGAGAATTCATTAACTTATTAGTTTGGGGTCATAGGGGCTTGCTGGAGCCTATCCCAGTGCACATTAGTGTAAAAGGCTTGGGTACACACTGGCCAGGTTGCCAGTCCATTGCAGGACACACCTAGATGAACAACCACAAACACTCATTCACTTCTATGGACAATTTAGAATCATAAATCAACCTAATGTTTTTGGATTGTGGGAGAAAACCAGAGTACCCAGAGAAAACCATTGAAAAACATGCAAACTCCAAAAAAAAAAAAAAAAAAGACTGCCTGCCAGGAATCGAACCCAGGACCTTGTTTTTGTGAGGCTACATTAACAGGGTTTAAAAGATTAGAAGAACTCATATCATCAGGTTCTGGAATGTTATTATCAGGAATTAAAGGGTCATTAATGAGAATTAAGTTTAATATAATGAATTAAAGTATAAAATTTAATTAAGAAATAATTTAAGGGTTAATATCTGATACTGACTTTAATAGCACTAAAATAAATTATTTCCTGTTCAGGATCGGACCGGTTTGTCTTTACTTACAATTGTTTATAATTATTTATATTTACAGTAATTGGCAGATTGGGTCCAGATGTATCTTAATCTCATTATTTTAAATCTAACCTTTATTAGGGACCTAGTGATAGCAGGTTGTTGGTGCTAGAAAATAAATCCACAATCCACCAATCAGCAGCCTAATATATTAGCCATCAAGCTGTCACTTTTTACCACGTCCCAGTGTGAAATGAGCTTCAGCCGGCCTTAAACAAAACAGCTGTATGTGTGTAGGAGTTTCCGTTGTTGCCATACACATACCAATGTACCAGTGTGAAACACCCGAAACTCTTAAAACTGCTGACACTAATACATGTTACTGAAATCCAGATGTTTAATATGAATTGTTTATGGTCCAAATCTGATTTTAGTGTGGTTGACGCAACTGTGTGTTTGACGTGACTGTGTGGTTGATGCGATAGTGTGATTGGCACGACAGTCTGGCTAATGTGACTGTGACAGTGTGTTTGATGTGACTATGACTGTGTGGCTGACCCTACTGAGGTGGTGTAGATGCTCTAAGCAGGCAGGAAGCTGGAACGAGACTGCAGCATGCTGCTAATGGCCCTCATACGCTGTGGCAGGGCGGCATTAGTGTCTCTGTGCCAGCGTGGATAGTCACCCTGTGCGGAAGGCGTTAACACGAACTGCGCTACGTTAGGCAGCTTAAGAAGGTTGATGAGTTCGTGGGCTCGCGTTATGATCTCCTCGCTGTCTTCCTCACTAAAACATGAGGCTACACGGCCGCTGTGGGCAAACGAGCGCATCTTAGACAGGAAAAGTGATGCCCTAGAGAGAGAAAGACAGACATTTCACTGCCTGGTGTATGAATATGTACGTGACAAATAAAATTATAATTTAGTATAACTAAAAAGATAAATAACCTATTTGACTTTATTTTATTTGCTTTCATAGAAAATCCTGTGCCTTCCTGTCTAACCCTAAACCCCACCCCTACTTGAGTATTTATCAGTACGTAATAGTGTAATAATCCACTCTGATGACAATGTGTACCGGGGTATAAGGTCCTGACTGCGGGATGCCAGTTTTGCCAGCGCGGTCATGAGCACGGTGAGCAGACGTGGAGAGAAACTCAGGGGACTGGCAGACTGGCGAACCTGTGTGATCTCAAACAGCACCGCCTCGAGTCCCTCAAAAAAAGAGGTTATTAGCTCCACAGTACAGCGAGGGTCATAGGAAAGGGACAAATACTCCCCAATTACCCACACCTACGGTCCACACACACAAACACACGCACACACAGTTAGACCAGACAATGCTAGATATACGAAGATATACAGTAAAGGAACCTTTCCTCACCACATGTGTGTAGAAGTCCTCTTTACTGTAGATGTTAGTGGTAGTGCTAGTAAATTCCAGCAGTTCTTTGTACTGATCAACAATCAGCGGTGGGTGACGTTTATACAGGATCTGCAGGTGTGTACTGAAAACTCTACAGCACATATTCAGCCATCAGGTAAAAGCAGTGGGTGGGGGGGTTGGTTCGTTTTAATAATCAGAAAGTGTTTATTAAAGACCGAACGACTGACCTGTGCACTTCAGTGCTGAAGTTCTTAATCTTGTACAAAAGACTGCTTCTTTCCAACAGCACCAACAGCAGGTGATTCATCATCTTCCCATCCGCAATCTACACACACACACACACACACACACACACACACACACACACACACACACACACACACACACACACACACACA
>JAOTRA010075631.1:12500-13558 GCA_026260255.1 Pseudolaguvia tuberculata | reverse complement strand
TATACTTTTTTATATATATATGTATATGTATATGTGTGTGTGTGTTTGTGTGTGTGTGTTTGTGTGTACTCTGTGAGACCCAGTTTGGTTAAGAGCTACACAAGTGCTCTAATGTACTATGTGTATATACTATGAGTAAACTTGGTTGAGAGCTTGCCCCCCCCCCCCTCACACCTGCACGCTGACGTATTTTGCAAACCATTCCCTGCCCTTGCTATTTTCTCCACTACACAACTCGCCGAATCGAGCTTTTTCTTCCTGGTCAAAGTCCTCCCTGAGAAGAGAGAGAGGGAGAACAATCAATATGTTACGCAAAATATGACAAGAATTCCAGAATTAATGGTTAATTAAACACAATGGTCATTTAATTTAATCCATTTTCTTCCCAGTGTTTTTTAAATTATTACTTATGACTTAAATACATCTCCAGAGTAGATTTAATTAATGACAAAATGTATCTTTTTCCAAAACTTTTTTCTACATTATCAGTGGTAAGAATAATTTTATATGGTCCCCAAAAGATGCACACTATATATATATTTTTTTGTTTTTTGTTTTGGGGGGGTCTCTCAAAAAATCTGGCCATCAACACGACTTCCTCACCTTCCATGAAACAACTTCTCCACATAGGCCTTCATAAACTCTCGCCGTTCTGTTATGTCAGCATCCTCTGTGCTGTTATTGGACGAGAAAGACGAGCGTCTGGAATTGGACATGTGAGAGGGTGAATCGGTGGCATTGGTCTCACTGTCTGCAGACTCTGTGACATCGCTGTCATCTGTGCTTTCCTCTCTTTCGTATGTAGCTGGTTTTGAAAAGTCACTCACAGACTCTGGAACCAGAGGTTCGGATGATAACAAATTGGGGGGAACGATGGTGGAGAAAGCCTTCACTTCTGTGCTAGAAGGCATGTCAAAGTCAATGAGGTTTTCCACCACAGGTTCCTCCATAGTCACATAAGAGGACTGAACTGGCCGAACTGACTGCGTTTGGTGAAGCAAACACACTTCTTTTTTGGGTTTCCCTACTCGGCTGCTGTACCTGAGAAAGTGGGAGTA
>JAOTRA010075631.1:0-7500 GCA_026260255.1 Pseudolaguvia tuberculata | reverse complement strand
ATGTGCAACACCGCTATCATCATTTAGGCAAAGAAAAACGAGAATAAACATACAAAACAGCATGAACATAAAATCCATAGTGTGACATCCCTCGTTTATAACTTATTAAAGTGTATAAATTTAATAGTGTGGTTGATGTGTAAATTCCAGCATCCTGGATTAAAGATCAGCTCTACTGACAGCTGTCTGCTTAATTCCCAACACTAACTAAACTAACATGCAGTTTAATGCAATACAATAATAATCACATTTGCTTTCTGTAAAAGTGATGCGAGCCGCTCGTCCCGTGATGCTTTGCCAGCTGAAACTTACCCGAGATGTCAGCTGTAGGAAACTGCGTTCCTCCTTCACGGTAGCGTCTTACGCGTTCTTTGGCAGTCAAGAAGTGCGCATGCGTATTAAAGACGAGCGCTTTAGAGGAAGGGAACATAATGACGCTGCTAAGTCACGTGACGCTCTTGCGCGCCGTATATTTGTTTACACGTCATTTGAAGATGGACCGCGATGTTTCTCCCTTTCTGATTTCCTCTTCAGGAAAATAATGAAAGCATATTTATTCATTCATTCATTCATTCATTCATCTTCCAACCTGCTTATTCCATAATCTGGGGTCACGGGGGTTTGCTGGTTCCTATCCCAGCTCACATAGGGCGAGAGGCGGGAGTACACACCCGGGACGGGTCGCCAGTCCATCACAGGACCACACACAGACAAACATTCACACAGATTCACTCCTATGGACAATTTTTGGACTTTGGGAGGAAACTGAAGTACCAGGAGGAAACCCACACAAACGCAGGAAGAACATGCAAACTACGCACTGAAAGACCCATAACCTGGAAATCGAACCCAGAACCTTCTTGTTGTGAGGCAACCTTGCTAACAACTATGCCAACGTCCCGCCCATGAAAACATAGATTGTCAATTTAACCATATCTTACAAACACACAAATCTTGTTGCAGGAGGAGATTTACAGGGTATCTTCACACACCCAGGTCACAACTGGGAGACGATACAGAACATACAGATGTGTGAACATCACTGATAAACTGATATTTAAAAACAGGGTTTGGAGAAGTTGCTCTATTAAACACACCTTCATCATGGACCTAAAAACCATAATGTCACTTCCCCACTTCTCTGTTTGTATCCGATTGATCTTAA
Organism: Pseudolaguvia tuberculata; assembly: GCA_026260255.1. Taxonomy (NCBI): domain Eukaryota; kingdom Metazoa; phylum Chordata; class Actinopteri; order Siluriformes; family Sisoridae; genus Pseudolaguvia; species Pseudolaguvia tuberculata. The sequence goes on along the minus strand of JAOTRA010075631.1, from coordinate 6,335 downwards.
GATGTCAATTACCCAAATGCAACTCTTGTCACTTCCTGCACAGTTGCACACACTGTTAACAATTCAGTTCCCGTTCAGTTGCAATTTTCTTTCACAAGCTATCATCTATGAACAAACAACACTATTGTTTACATTCATGCACATCTGTTGTTTTGTACAACACATCATCAAATAAGGGACAAGAAAGCATGTTTGGTGATGTCATCACAGCATTTGGCATGGTTATGTACACATGGTCATTTCCTGAGATCTATGAAGACATGGTGTGGAAGATTTCAAGCGCTGTGCCCTTTTTCCGACTCATCCCTGCACTCCAGACCACCACACTTACTAATAGTATTGTTACAGAAAGTGAAACGCATTTTCAGACAACACAAAGTAATAACTGACCTGAATGTTTCTAGACTAGTGATTTTTTTGTTGTTAAATTACAAAATATTTTTAAAGATTTAAATTAGAATTAGGTGGCTGTGAAATGGGCGGCGCGGTGGCGTAGTGGATAGCACGGTCGCCTCACAACAAGAAAGTCCCGAGTTCAATTCCCTAGCTCAGGATCATTTTGTGCGGAGTTTGCATATTCTCCCTGTGCTTGCGTGGGTTTTCCCTGGTACTCCGGTTTCCTTTCACAGTCCCAAAATATGTAGATGGTTGTTCATCTATGTGTGCCCTGCGATGGATTTGCGACTTATCCAGGGTGTACCCCTGCCTCTCACCCTATGTATGCTGGGATAGGCTCCAGCAGACCCCCGTGACCCAAAATTAGGGAATAAGCAGGCAAGAAGAAGATGAATGAATAGATGTGAAATCCTGTAGAAACAAACCCGTGGCCTTATTCACAAGAGCACTTTGACTTTAAGTGTATGAAAGGTAACAGTTTTATTATACAGTGTAAACTGTGTTTGCTCAGGACAACTGAACTGCAGTTTACATAAAACCTGCGTCAGCATGTCGAGGTAAGTTAATAATATGTATATATCTGTTTTTACAGTTTATGGAATTGTAAAAACAACTATAATTTATTTCCTTGTCTATCTTAAACTATACTATAATCCCTTCCTCACCTCTGCTGTTAAATAAAAGTTACATAGCAAATTTTATTTTGAGTAAAGAATAAAAGTAGACTTTTTTTGTACTTATGTCAAATTTCATTGAAGTAACCGCCATTTTATGTGAGTGTAGTATTTTATTTTATTCTCACCTCCATCGATCTATTTCTATAAAAACTAATTTTGATATGTAATAATAATAATAACAACGATAATAATAATAATCTGAATGTAAAAAGACTGGGTTACACAACATCATTTGATGATCAATGTTCATTTCTTCTCAGGCTGTAGGCAGTGCAGCTAGCTTCTGAGGCAGCTCCTGTGTGATAAACTTCAGTTTGTCCTGTCTGAGTCCTTGTTCCTCTGTCTGTTTCAGTCCCAGAGCCAAATACTTATGAGAGGCATCATAAACAGGCCAGTTGATCAGGCCAGGTCCATTTGGTGAGCTATGAGTAAACAAATGAAGATATAATCTATGAGATGATGTGAACGCCACCTATTGCACTTCATATAATTACACTCAACATGTTTTAATGCGACTTTCAAACAATTGACAATAAGATGAGTTGATCTATTATTATCTATTGTCACTACATTACAGCATTTATAGTTTGTGGTAATTTCTACATTATGGGATGTAAAAAAAGACAGTTTCAGGAAGTTGTTTCTTTGCACATAATTTTATTGTTAGTATTATTAAAACAATGTCAAGCTGCAATGTATATTATATTATATTATAAAGAATATATAATATATATTGTTTCCTTAACTTGCTAATATCACATTGGCAACCTTTGGAGAACATTACGGGAACATCGGGTTATTTTAATAACAGCCAATCCCTTTATCGAATACGTTAGGTAATATAATGTTCTCTGGTAGCTGTCAGCACTCCCTGGTTAAGTAACCCTCACCTACAATGTGTGTATTCTGTTAGCCTCACCCTGTCCGAACAAAGTTGGACCAGTATCCCATTATTGTTTTACACAGCTGAATTTCTTCCTCGGTTATTGTTCCTGATGATGAAATAACGATTCGTTATTCACATAATTACTATCCTGTCATTATCAGACTTAAATATCAGTCATTAAGAATTATAATGACTTTCAATTACAAACTGAATGACATTTGCATGGCATTAAAATGGCGTTATTTGTTTGTGGGTTCGTTTATGGTTCCCAAGCTAATACTGTGGTTTGTTACACATTTACCTGTTACTGTAATATGGTTGTTCCAAAAGCAGGCTCCAAAAACAAAGAATATGTCATCTGTATGATCAGCCTTCACAAAACTGGGTCTGCTATCTTTAAAAAGATGAGGACGATGCTGAAATTCATACATATACACGTCTGCTCCAGCATCTGGTCAACAAAAAAACATCATTAGAAAAAGTTAGAAATAGGCAAATCATTTGCCTCTTTATGGTGTAGTCTTGATACTTCTTTTACCTCTATGATAATCAGCAACCTTTAGCACTGGGAAGACCATGAATAGATCCCCTGTCATGTGGGTGAACTCATCTCTTATGGCCTCTGGAGTATGAGCATGCTTTAGGTATTCATCAATGATTAAATCATTGGCTCCAGACATCTAAAATATTTATAATATAATTATCTAAGTTAGGAAGAGCATCCAGTGTAAAACCCCACCAAGTCTAATGTGCGGATCACGGATCCGCTGTGGCAACCCCTAACGGGAGCAGCCGAAGGACAAAGATGTATTTGGTAGTAACACACTGTTTGTCGTAAATGTTATGAATGTTGTGTCCAGCAGAGGGAGATATTTTATAATACATTCATTCGTCTTCTTACCCGCTTATTCCCTGATTTGGGGTCACAGGGGTCTGCTGGAGCATTTTCCAGCGTACATAAGGCGAGAGGTTTGGGATACACCCTGGACAGGTCTCAGAGCCACACATAGACAAATATCCACTCACACACACACACACACACACACACACATTCACTTCTATGGGCAATTTAGAATCACTAATTGCGGGAGGAAACCAGAGTGACTGGAGGAAACATGCAAACTCTGCAGAGAAAGATCCTCAGCGCTGATATAGAATCCGAGACCCTCTTGATGTGAGGCGACCGTGCGAACCACTGCGTCGCCCTATTTTCTAGGAAACTCTAAAAATACTTTAAAATGAACGTTACCCCATCTGGGACAAATTGATTAACTACTAGAGCCACTTCTTGTCTGTTCATTCCTTTTTCCCACCCTGCAGGTGCAAAAGTCTGAAACAGATAAAAATGCAACACTGTAGCTTCTTACCACTGAAACACCAACAGCGATAATAATCTTAATTCAGTTTATTTAGTGACTCACCAAAGGGAGGATCCATCCAAATTCATGGTCTGTTACACCTATTAACACTGGAACTTTCTCAAAATTTTTGCTGGTTAAAATATTCTCCACAACATCTGTCAGAAATTCCCCATCCACTGAGGCGCCGAGATAAATGTTATGCTGTAGAGAATCACACCAAATAATAATAATAATTAACAATTAAAAATTAGATAAATAATTCATTCATTCATTCTCAGTCTATCCCAGCGCACAAAGGGCAAGAGGCAGGGGTAAACCCTGGACAGGTCGCCAGTTCATCACAGGGACACACATACACGAACAACCACTCACACACATTCACTCTTATGGACAATCTAGAATCACCAATCAAACTAATGTAAATGTTTTTGGACTGTGGGAGAAAACCGGAGTACCCGGAGGAAACCCACACAATTGTGGAGAGAACATGCAAACTCCACAGTGAAAGATTCCCGGCCTGGCAATCGAATCTGGGACTTTTTTGTTGTGAGGTGACTGTGCTAACCACTACAGCACTGTGCCGCCCAATAGATAATTCAGTAAAATCTTTATCCAGGTTATCTAAGTTGCAGTGGATCCGGGACCATCTGATTCTTAACTAGATGAAGAATGTTCTCACCTTTGTAATATCCTTTATAGCCTTTATCATTTCCTCTTCCGTCTTTTCTCTTAAACACTTAATCAGAAGCTCTGAGCTGCTCTGGCATTTTGTGATGTTCGCTATAACCTAAACACAAATGTTTCATTACCTCGCAAATGCAACCAAAGTAGTAATGTCATATAATTAACGATTACGGTGTGATCATGTTGATAAATTGACATGATTTGTCTTACATACCTTGACAAAAGTGTCAGAGACTTTTGGCAAAGTAGCACCCAAAGTTGCTGCCCCACTCTGAAAGATTGCCCGATGAAACAACCCTTTAGCAAGTGGAGAAAGAGTCTGGAAAAAAATGCCAAACAAGTATTAAATAAGTGTAATATTTGTTATGGTGCTATTAATGATATATTATGGAAACAATTATTTATTTAGAAGCCTTACTGCAGCCTTCAGACCCTCATCACCTAAGTTTAGAGACATTTCCAGATGTGTGGAGGTTATTCTAGGAGGATGTGTGTTAATAATAATCATGGAATAGGATGTTCCAAATACACATATACTACATACATTCATGTTCATTTACTTCCTGGTCCAGGATAGGAAAACTGTAATTCAGCACGCACGCGCACACGCACGCACACAGCCAAATATTCACATTAGGGGTATTTAGAAAAGAAACAGTCAGTCAGGCGTTTTTTTTTTGTTTTTCCAACGAAACAGAGCTGCAGTTGAGTGCAAACTCTAATTGTGAGATAACTCTAATTGTAATATTCTTATTTTGCATTAGTGGACATACCAACAAAGAGCTACTGATCGCTCCTGCAGAGTTCCCAGCAATCGTGACTGAATGAGCATCTCCTCCAAAACGCTCAATGTTCTGTTGCACCCACTGCAGTGCTGCGATTTGGTCTAGAAAACCGCAATTTGCTCTGGCGTGTTTATCTCCAGTGCTAAGTGGAAGACATGAATACATACATACATACATACATACATACATACATACATACATACATACATACATACATACATACATAAAGACATACATACATACATACATACATACATACATACATACATACATACATACATACATACATACACACACACACATACATACATACATACACACATACATACATTAATTCATTTGGGGTCACTGGGGTCTGCTGGATCCTATCCCAGCACACATAAAGTGAAAGGTGGACAGGTCGCCAGTCCATGACAGGGCACACATAGACCACAACAACAACCACTCACACACACATTCACTCCAATGCGCAATTTTGAATCGCTAATCAACCTAATGTACATTTTTTTGGACTGTTGGAGGAAACCATAGTACCCAGAGGAATCCCACACAAGCGTGGGGAGAACATGCAAACTCCACACAGAAAGATCCCCATCGAACCTGGGACCTTTTTGTTGTGAGATGACTGTGCTTACCACTACACCACCATGCTGTCAGCAGTTTTTTCAGTTTTAAAATTACTGTATTTTTGTCTGGTTTGGCTAAAGAAGCGGGAAAGTGCATAGGATTTGCTTAAGAATATTTGACTGTAACTCTGGTTTCATACCATATTCCAAAAACATGTATGTTTGGTTGGTGATTCTAAATTGTCTATAGGAAAGTGTGTGTTTGTGTCCTGCAATGGACTGGAATTCTGTAACCACTGCCTTTAGCCCAATGATAGCTGGGATAGACTCCAGCAGTTCAGTGGCTACAGACAATGGATAGATGGATGGATGTATACATATAGATTTAAAGATATTTTTGAGAAGACAACAAGAGATGAAACAGGAGGTTATGGGACTCTGGTTGCCAGCACACAACGCATTTGGTGCCTTAACCCATGTCACCATAGTTCTGTAATAATTCTTTTGTTCTTTTTTCTTGTACTTATAATAAGTGGTTATTTAATCGACTCTGGTCACTTGACCAATGAGGGAAATTATTGATATAACATTAAAAGTGTCTCACCTTAAGAAGCCTAGGATGCTTAGCCTGTACTGAATAATGACAACAACAATGTTTTCATAGGCTGCCAGCACTGATCCATCATATGATACAGCTCCACCCATATTTAAGCCTCCTCCATGGATCCAAAACATGACCTAAGATTTCACAAGACAGAAATGTTTAAAGATTCAACTTTATACTACACGATTAAATGTATGTGAACACACGACCATCATATTCATATATGCTTCCTATACATACTATTCCATAACCACAATCCAACATGTGAAAGCATGTGTTTATAAAATATGCTTTATTCCCAGTGACACACACACACACACACACACACACACACACACACACACACACACACACACACACACACACACACACACAC
>JAOTRA010075616.1:0-13560 GCA_026260255.1 Pseudolaguvia tuberculata | reverse complement strand
TGGGATAGGCGCAGCAGACCCCCGTGACCCCGGATTCGGGAATAAGCGGGCAAGAAAATGGATGGATGGATGGATAACCCACTTATTCCCTATTTCAGAGCCACAGGGGTTTGCTGGAGCCTATCCCAAAGCACATAGGGTGAGAGGCAGGGTTACACCCTGGATAGTCCATCACAGGGCCCTACATAAACGCACGCACGCACGCACACCCTATGGGTAATTTAGAATGACCAATAAAACTTATGTACATGTTTTGGACTGTAGGAAAATAAACTGAGTACCAGGAAAACCTCATGCAAGCGCAGGGAGTCCAATGGATAAATAAAACAATGGCTGAAATAAAGTCTAATTGGCTAAAATCTATACAACTCAGCCCAACATTATGGTGCAGACGGGCAGAACCCTAGGACACGAACCGATCAAAAGTATCACGTGTATTTATTCATAATCACAGCAAATAAAGTAATGCCAGGAAATAAACATGGCTGCCCTCTGGTGGTTTTGTGCGGTAGTGTGTTAAATATGAATACGTTTTCCTGTGTTTGAAGTGTACAAGATTAAAGAAAGATATAAATGCTGATTGATATGACTTTTTATTAAAAGTAAAGATTTCTAGCGTTTCTGCTTTGTATTTCCATTCGAGATTTACATGTCCTACATAGAACTTCAGTCTGCATGTGTTCCACTCTTTGGGTTCCAGTTAATCCTATCGGTGATCCGTTTAAATATGCAGATGAGTCTGAATTTACCTGGGGGGTTTTTTTTCGCTTTAATCAGAACTGTATTGTAGCTTAGGGGTTTGTTCACAGGGATATTGTCATCCTAAAACAGGATTTGAGCCTCTAAGTTCCGGTAATAATGTAACACTACAATATACAAAGACCTTGTAGAAAAGTGTCCATTTCCTGCTCATGGTGTGGTAACAGTTTGGGTGTCCGAAAACTTTTAATTCTAATATATATATGTAAATAAGACTATACTCGGGTAGGTAATTAAATTAAATGTTTTAAACTATATTTTAATCATACATTCTTTTGCCCACACGTGTTTCAAAGCATACAGGTGTTGGCGCAGTTTAAAGATTATTCAGATTTAATTTAATATTATTACTTATTATATCAATATAGACTTTATAAACCATTAGTATAAAACAATCACACAAAAGCATCTGACCGGAAATAGATTATTATATGTACTATAGACAAAACAAGCGAGAGCAAGAATTTGTATCCATTAATTCGACATTAAAAGGTTAAAAACACTACCTGTTCGCGAAAGTGTTGCAATGTCTTCATTAATTACCTCCATTCTTTTTCATTTAATTCGTTATTTTATTTTATTTTTATCGTTTACCAGCTACTGATCGCCCGGACAAGCAGCACAGGAACACCAACAGTTGAATTTTGCGGGGTTACGCCCACTGAATCCTATTGGTTAGTTCAAAGATTTGAAAAGACGTTTAATTTAACCCACTGGTACAGCGACAAAACGGCGAATTGTAAAACAGCCTGCTGATTGGACAGCACAGAATAATCCATGGAAGATTAATCTATCCTTCAATGGAAAATTAACAGTTTGACCACATGTAGGAAAACAACAACTTAAATGATTAATTCATCTTCTTACACGCTTATTCCCTAAATCGGGGACACGGGGGTCGGCTGGAGCCCATTCCAGTGCACACAGGGCGAGGGGTAGTGGTATACCCTGGACAGATAGCCAGTCCATGGCAGGGCACACATAAAGGAACAAATACTCTCACAGACATTCACGCCATTGGGCAATTTTGACTCACCAATCAACCTAATGTACATGATTTTGGACGTTGGGAAGAAACCGGAGTGCCCAGAGGAAACCCATGCAAGCGTGGAGTAAACCTGCAAACAAAAATCCCCGCCTGGGAATTGAACCAGGGACCTTCTTGTTGTGAGGCGACCGTGCTAACCACTACGCCACCCGACTTAAATCATCTAAGAAATAAACTAATAAATCAATATATTAATTAATTAATCTTCTAACCGGCTTATTCCCTCATTCAGGTTCACAGAGGTCTACTGGAGCCTATCTCAGCACACTGGTCGCTAATCCATCACAGGGCTATGTATATATTTAGGAGGAAACCGGAATACCCAGAGGAAACCCATGCACTGTGCTAATCACTGCACCACCCAACAAAACAATATATTCATTTATTCATCATCTAACCCGCTGGTACCTATCTCAGTGCACATCAGGCGAGAGGCAGGGGTACACCCCGGACGGGTCGCCAGTCCATCTCAGGGCAACACACAGATAAACAACCATTCACTCCTATGGACAATTTAGGGTCACCAATCGACCTTATCGGCATGTTTTTAGACTGTGGGAGGAAACCAGAGTACCCAGAGGAAACTCACGCAAGCGCAGGGAGAACATGCAAACTCTGCACAGAAAGATCATCAGCTTGGGAATCAAACCCAACAAAGCTTGGGAATCGAACCAGGGTTTTTCTTGTTGTCAGGGGGCTGTGCCATCCACTACATTACATATTGTTTACACATGATGTATACATTCATTAATTCATTTTCTTACCCGCTTATTCTGTAATTCGGGGTCACAGGGATTTGCTGCAGCCTTTCCCAGAACACAGAGGGTGAGAGGCAGGGGTACACCCTGGATAGTTTGCCAGTCACAGTTTGCCATCACAGGGTCACACATAGACGAACAACCACTCACACACATTCACTCCTACGGGCAATGTTTGACTTACCAATCAACCTAATGTACATGTTTTTGGACAGTGAGACGAAACCGGAATAGAGGGAGGGAACCCACACAAGCATGGGGAGAACTTGCAAACTAAATAATGCGTCATCGCCATGGTAACCAAATCCAGGACGATGATGCTAAACAAGGGGGAGGGGCTATGTATGATTCCTCACAGGAGAATTGCTTCTGCAGCCCTAAACAAGACATGAGCAGTGGAAAATCGATGGATGGATGAAAACAAGTGATACTTTTTGTTTTTATCAGAAAAGCCAAAATCTGCGAGCCAGATGCAATCATCAACCATAGGTTCCCGACCCCTGGCCTAGTACAAGGACTTTGTGGTACTGGGAATTTGGCAGATGATCTTATCCAGAGTGATTTATATTTGATCACTTTTTGTACAACTGAGCAATTGGGGCTTAGAGTGGTTGCTTGGCAGAGTTGGGCATCGAACCCCGGTCTTTCTGGTATCAGTTCAATGCCTTAACCACTAAGCTACCACTACCAGCCCAACATCTTAACCACTAGACTACAACTTCACCACACAGACTCTTGTGGTGAAACTCAATTTGCTCAAAACCTTTGATCTGTAAACAGATTCTGCAAATTCCAGTTTATAAAGAAGATTTTGGATATTTATTTGGCCAACACTGGTGTCCTGCATACACGTTCTTTAGAAGGATTTTTTCCGGATTTGGTACAAAGCAAAAAAAAAAAAAAAAAATGAATCAGAAGCTTAAGACACTCAAACACAACCAAAGGCAAACATCATAAAAATACAATAAAATTTCCATGACTCATGAGAACCGAGTTGGTATAAATAAAGATCCTTTTGGCTTGGATGCTACAACAGACTGTCTTTGAAATGGACCAGAACTTGTGGGTCACGATTTGATGATTCAGTACCAAAACATGCTGTTGATCTGAAATCCATGTTCTGAAAGCAAGAACAATAAAACAGAATAAAAGAAGACAGGAAAGACAAACATTTTACAGTTTACAGAAAATATACAACTTGAATTTATGTCAAATAAATACAGTATGTAGGTATAGATTTATATTTTTATATATAGTTCTTATTAGGTTCAATAGCTAAACCACAAAGTCTTAAAGCTTATTTACACAGAACGTTTTCCCTCGGATATGTTAAGGCATTCTGCTTATTTCCACAGAGCCTTGCTCACACTTTGGAGTAATAAAAAAAGAAAACGCAAACAACAAAAAAAACCAACAATGAAGTCAAGGCAAGATACCAGTTATCTTGACTTTAGACATGAGGAAGTTTACTTACAGTAGGCGAATACATAGACTTCATACGTGTTACAGTTAGAACATGCTTACATTTTTTGGGGGTTTTTTGGTCTCTTGTTCTATAGTAATAGAGTGAAAAACAAAGAATTGTCTAACATAGCTATAGATTACAGATGTGGTACTTAGCATCTCCCTGAGATAAATCTTTACATTTTGGTGTGATTAGAGTTGATTTTTCCGAGCTGAGCACAATCGCACAAACAAACCTCTTTAGAGGAACACTTTAGGGCTTTCAGGTTCATGTCTTCATAATAAAGCTGTAGCACTAGAAAGATTTTAACAGTCCAGATGTTTTAATTTAACGGTAAATCAATCAGAGAATTTGATGACTTTAAATATAAACTACAGTACAGTTTATTCATTAATTCATCCATCCATCTTCTACACCATTACACAGTTGTGGTACTGTAAGAGAGTGATTCTCATAAGAATGAGTGTGAGGGTCCAGCAAAGCCCGGGGTAACCCGAATTAGGGGATTGTCAGGTGTAGAAGATGAATTAATAATCATCAATCAAAAGGTGTCCCATAAGGATTCCAAACCCATTTTTATTTATAACATCTGCTCTACATGACTACCATTGTTTTGAAAACATTTCTAGATGTTTGTCATCCACTGCTGAAGATTACATAAGCACAGCTGCAGTTCTGCTTGTAATGGAGTTGGTTATATGTTCTTGGAAATGATCTCAAAAACAAAACGAGTAGGGTAAAATCTGTGGATCTAAATATGGAAACATATGGGACACCCTATAGAAACTAATAATTCAATAGATTATATAGATTGCCATCTTAAATTACAGTTTCAACAATCTTTTTTGTTTAGTATTTAACAATCCAATATTTTTTATAAATAAAGTGATTTTAAGATAAACCATACTTTCTCTTATTTTATATATTTAAATCTGTGCTCTTGGAAAACGAATAGAAATGAATGTGAAAGCTGGTAAAGTGTTCCTTGACGATAATATTTAATCTTACTGAACGCTTTTATTTTTAAGTATGAATGTGAGGTCAACCAAAATAAAGTTCAAGCGATGTCCCTATAAAAAAACAAAAACAAAACATTTGGTTTCTAAACAAATATTCATTCTTAAAAAATATATAAATCAGTCTTTAAAATGCCCAGATGGATTGTTCAAGCATTCTATTACCCAGACTTAACTTCTCAGTGCAATCACTCAATGTTTTTTGTTTCCATCATTTCCTGGTTTGTCACTTTGGCAGAGTCAAATTCGATCGAAATAGAGGAATATATATGAATGGATGGATGGATGAATGAATGATTGAATGAACGGATCATCAATCCTGCAATTTGCCAGTTTTGTTAATTCTGCTGGAAACAGTGTCTATGCATGTCTGTGTGTGTGTGTGTGTGTGTGTGTTTAAAAGCAGTGTATTTTTGATTTAAGTCTTTAAGCATGCTGTTAAAGTTGTGCATGAACATTAGATCTCGCTGTGTGTGCCGTGATTAGCCTGGCGAGTAGACAGACAGTTCTGCTCGTTTAGAAGTGATGTGTGTTCGTCCGGTGCCATGTCTGTTATGGGGAGTGTGAGTGTGTTTTCAGACAGAGACTGGGAAGCAGCAGGCAAGCTGTTGTCCACACGCATCTGACCGCTGTCGGGAGACTGGGGGGAATTGTCCAACCGAGACGCCATTACACCGTTGTGGTACTGTGAGCGAGTAATCTGAAATAGAGATAGAGAAAGAGAAAGAGAAAAAGACTTTATATGAAGATGAATTAAAAATGAATTGATCAGACGATATTTACTGTGTGTTAATTGTAATTTGAGGCCATGACCAATACACAGCCCTAACTTAAACATTATAGAAATACAATAAAAATACGTAAAAATTAAGAAATTAATTAAAAACAAATTTTAATTAAAAAAATACATTTAAAACTATTTTAATAATAAGATAAAATATATGATGTATTTCTTTACATTGTGTTAACAACAAATGACTATTACAGCTTTTCTTTGCTTTGACATAAAAACTCCAGAAATGTTTACAATAGAAATGAATGAGTGTTGTTCTGAATGTTGTTCTGATTACTTATAGACGTGTTCTTTTTCATGATTTATACTTTAGTTGCATTTCATTTAATTTGCCAATTTTTCTCTTACATAATATCCAAAATTGAAAAAAACAATTCAAACTCCTAGCTTACTTATTCATTAAAGTTTAACATCCAATCATTACAATTGTATCTAGAAAAAAGTCTGAAAGACAAAGAAATGTATCCTTCCATCAATCCACTAATCCATTTATCAACGGACCCATCCAACCGATCCAGCCATCCACCCACCAATCTATCCATCCGCACATCAATTCAACAACCAACCATCTATCCTTCCCCCACTAACCCATCCATCCAAGCATTCATATATACATCTACCCATCTATCAATCCACACATCTAGTCAACAACCAAACATCTATTCAACAACCATCCATCCATCCATCCATCCATCCATCCATCCATCCATCCATCCATCCATCCATCCATCCATCCATCCAACAGCCAATCATCTATTCAACAACCAACCATCCATAGATCCAACCACCTATGCACCCACCCATCTATCCATCCACACATCTATTCAACAACCAACCATCCATAGATCCAACCACCTATCCACCCACCCATCTATCCATCCACACATCTATTAAAACAATCAAACATCTATTCAACAACCAAACATCCATCTACTCATGGACCCACCCACCCACCTATCCATGCATCCACCCACCTATCCATGCATCCACCCACCTATCCATCCACACATCTATTCAACAACCAAACATCTATCCATCCACACATCTATTCAACAACCAAACATCTATTCATCCATTTATCCACCAACCCATCCATCCATCTACCCACGGACTCACCCATTTATCCATGCATCCACCCACCTATCCATACACACATTTATCCAACAACCAATCCTCCAGCATCCATCCATCCACCTTCTAGCAAATAGTTAATAAGTTTTTTTATATTTAAAATGTGAAGAGGTCACATGACTATTTTAAATTCTAATGTATTTATTTTAATCAGTTTTGTAATTATTTTTAATAAACATGTTCACCTTGACCATCTGTAGGTCCGTCAGCGCACGCACGTTGAAGTCGGGCACGTACTGCACCAACGTGGAGCTGTTCAGCTGTGTGTTGCTGCCGCTGATCGACTGAGACTCTAAGCGATCCGTGTAGTTTAAAGAAGATGAGCGGTTCAATCCGCTGATGTGAGACGGTGAACGAAACTCTGAAATATACATAAGCACAAAATTAAATATATAATGTATACAATAATATTCACATCCCTATTTATCACACGCACGCACCCGCGCACACGCACACACAGAGAAAGCACATCTCCATATAACAAGTCATATGCCATTACAGGGCCACAAAGAGAGAAACACTATATATGAGAATTGTGAAAAGCTAAGAAATTATGCAGGCCATGCAGCATTCTGGGTAATGTCAAATACAAATCATTTGTAAGTGTGTGCCACAAATTTGTAGTTAAACAGCGAGTCAATGTTTTTTAATCCAGCATGGAACCCATTTTTTTTCTTGCACTTAAGGGGTTAGGGGGAATTTTGCATTGATGGATGGATGGATGGATGGATGGATGGATGCTCTTTCCATGCTTATGTTGGTATATGTCAGTAAACTATAAAATGTACAGGTGCGTGCACATAAAAGCTGATTTGCATTTGGTCCATAAAAAGCAAAACACTCGGCACTGATAATCCAAACTGCAAATAAAAACCTATTCAGTTTAACACAGACGAACATTTTACTACATGATTTAATGTATGGCCTCATACTAAGAAGAAATCCCCAGAACCAACATGAGTCATGGACAAATATATAAATGGATGTGACCTGGTCTGCAGTGAATTATAACAGGTTAAACTCATCTATTTCAATAAATGATTTATCCTGGTCAGGTTTACCCTGGAGACGGAGCGCTGACATTAAAAAAAAAACAAAAAACAGTATTACACTTGGGATGGGATTCCAGTCTATCACATGGACACATGTTTTTGTGTGGTGAGTGGAAACTGGCGGAACCGAGAGAAATAACTGTTGATATGAAGTGAGCATCAGACCGATCCTGGAACTGTAAGGAATCAATTGTTAATTGTCAGACAATATTAAAATGTAACAAGTTCAGGATTCCTAGTAAAATATTTATAAAAAGTTAGAATTTGCAGATAAAAATAAGTATTAGTTTACTATTATGTTGCCTTTGCTGTAAATATATAACTTGTAAATTGGCATGTGGTGAAATCTTTAAATCTTTTCTCTTTAACTTGGAGGTTAACTAGTAGTTTTCTACATGGTCAACTTGGATGTTTCCTTTACCATATTCCTATACCATCTTCTATACATACGTATTCCTTAACTCAGGGTCATGGGGGTCTTCTGGACCAATTCCAGCTATCTGAATGGCAGGGATATGAACTCACTCCTATGGGTAATTCAGAATTACCAATCAACCTACTGTACATGCTTTTGGACTGTGGGAGGAAACTGGAAACCTGGAATAAACCCACACAAGCATAGGGAGAGCATGCAGACTCCACACAAAGATTATCTGCCCGGGAACCGAGCACAGAACCATCTTGCTGTGAGTTGATAGCTAACCACTAAGCCCCCGTTCTGCCTCCACCACTCTTAACCAAGTGCATTAAAATCAAAACACATCTATGTGCAGTTCTAAATTATTTGTTAACACTCTTCATGCTTCAGGAACGTCCATCACCTGGATTAGCAATCTTAAAAATTAGGAAAAGCATGACTGTATGGCTGGTATCACACATGTTAAATAATCTCAGTATGCAGTTTGTAAACACGCACACTGTAGATTACCTGGAAAACGGTGGAAAATAGAACACCTCATTAGCGAGAGGTGACGAGGACGAGAAACCTTCCCTGAAGGGTTGAGGAAAGGAGGAGCTGTAAGGTATGATAAAGCTCTCAGACCAAAAAGTTTCCATGTAAAGATGGAAAACAGAACGTGAGAAAAGACCATTAGAAAGAGACAAACAAAGATAATGGAACAATGAGAACATTCGTTTGGACCGCTAGGTGGCAGTCACACAGTAGAGATGATTCGGATTCAAGAACTGAATGCTCTTCCCATGGTCTGATCATAATGGGTGGCCCTTTGAATAGATTAAACATGAATTATACCACCAAATGACTGTTTTAGGTTGAACCTAGTTATACAGTCATGTGTCGTTGTGCTAAAATCCAATGTTTACTCATGAGTCACCAAAAATCAGTCAGCAATATGTGAAGCACATAATCCACAAGGCTAAAAAAAAGATGGGTGTGTGTGTGTGTGTGTGTGTGTGTGAGAGTCAGTTTTACCTAATGTGGAATTAAGTGCCATGACACCATAGTAGGAGAAAGGTCCTGTCTCAAACTTCATGTTCTCGTTACCAGCCTCCACCTCCACACGACCCTGTTGGAACACAAGCACACAGGTTTGTGGTGATGTAAAACAAAACATATATAATGCTACTTTCTATCATTTAATACATACATACATATCTATATATACACACACACATATACATTATATTATATATATATATATAAGTAAATTGATAATACTCAAATATTACATGAAATGACAGGGCTGCCTTCACGTGTTACCGGATTTACTGTTAATTCATGTTTTCAATACATCATAACCAACGTATATCATTTTACATTATATTGTTTTTATGATAAATCACAATAAAATATGTCATTGAATGGCAATTATCTAAACCAATAGTAACGTTTTATTGATCCAAAATTGTCAAATTTTAATGGTGGGTTTATTTTAATAATAAAAAGATAGATTAATAATAAAAACACATTTCAAAAAATGTATAAACTCAAGCAATTAGAAAAATATCTTGCTTCCCTGCGTCTTTTATACAGGCAACAAAATTTTATAAAAATAAATTACAATTGGCGGTGCGGTGGCGTAGTTGTTAGCATGCACACCAGTGCGGAGTTCGCAGATTGTCCCCGCGCTTGCATGGGTTTCCTCTGTTTACTCCGGTTTCCACCCATCATCCAAAAACATGTACCTTAGGTTGATTTTTAGGAGAATTTGCCCATAGTGAATGCATGTGTGCCCTGAGATGAACTTGTGAACTGTCCAGGGTGTTACCCATGCCTTTTGCCCTGGTTTAGGCTCCAGCAAATCCCTGTGACCCCGAATTAGGGAATAAGTGGGTAAGAAGATGAATGAATGAATGAAATTTACAATAACAAAATTTAGTGAGTAAAAGTAGTGACAATTCATACTTCTTTTCTGCATTAGATTTTGGACAGACACCCATTATGCAGTCAGTATGTAAGTAAATTGTGTTTTATTAATTTAAATGTATAGTACTGTACCAAAAACAAAGGTTTTTGTGACCGCCACTGACCGTAGAGTATATCCTTTCCTCACACTATCTCGCTATTATCTCTTTCACACACACTCCCCCCCCCTTCACTTCGCAAAACGCAACGTCAAAGACACAATTATTATCCCTGATTCCATGTTTTAGAGCAAAGGTATTCTTTTATAATCGCCTCCTCCCCACCCATGTTCATGTCAGCAGAGCAGCAAACAGGCAGATCGACTCCACCTTTAGGGAACGGCTGAATGCCAGAGATTTTGTGCCGTACTTCCGGCTTATGTCAGTTTTAATACGTAATGTATCAGTCGTCAGTTTTCTGTAGAAGAAGCATTTAAAAGGGCAGAGAGTTTAATCAGGGTCAGCAGGACAATGCAGAAAAAAGCAAACAGATTAAACACTGGCGAGCCATAAATAAGAGCAGGAAATGCCAAAGCTCATTCCATATGAAAACAAGCACACGGAACAAAACAAAGTAGGAACCTAAAGAGTGACTCAGGTTTTGTTGTAGGTCTATTTTCAAATTCATAAAAACTCTAACCAGAATAAACTAGACTGTAATCATCATATTAAACATATCAGCCATAAAATAGTTAATTCTATTTCAATTCTATTGTTAAATCTGTAATAGGCTTTGAAAGGGTCTTTGCATGCTGGCTCATGTGTCCCGGTGGCCTAATGAAACAGCGAACAATGAGCAATATGCATTTAAATCAATTAGATGTGCTAGACGTCCTGTAGCCAACTGGCAGCGCTATGACTGAAAATTGCCATGTAGAGATCATGTATATACTCCACAGTGAAACGTTTCTTTACATATCTGAGCTTAGAAAGTTAGGGTCGAAGCGCAGTGTCCTCTATGATACAGCACCATTGAGGAGCAAGGGTTAAGGTTCTAGAGCTTGACCCATGGTCTTCCTGGTAGTCCAAAAACAACTATGCAGTATTTTTGCAGTTTCATGACCACTACACTAGCTACCAGGGAAGTACTAGTGTAGTGGTTAAGGTGTTGGACTGCTAAATGGAAGGTCCATATTTGATTCCAAGCAAAGTTGCCACTATTGGGCCCTTCTGCTCTCTTGTAGAAAATAGATATATAAGTGGCAATATAAGTGGCTCTGGATATGGGTGTCTGCTAAAGGTAACTGTTAATGTAGACCAGCAAAAAAAGCAATATGACTTTTGGAGAAGAACAAGAAGTGGAATAGCGATAAATGTTATAGATACAAGTTGGATATAAAAATTGTCTGAACACTTTGGCTTTCAGCCTTGGTGAAGCCTTTGTTTTTCACCATTATTGGTATAACTGTAGAAGGAATTTTAGTGGTTGAAGAGAATAAACACATGGAACATTTCATTGAGAAGAAATGGTTTCATAAGTAAAAAGGTTGACATTTTCTGTGAAGATCATACTATATTCATTAAATTAATTTTAATATAAAACCATCTATAAAAATTCCAACACACAAATACACTGCAATCCACACTGTGTTTTAGCAAATTGGCATGACAACTTGACATTCTAACTGTATGAATAATACAGTGTATGTATGTGCTTGTAGGTGTGACAACTCCAGAACAGCAATGTTCCTCAAAATAACTGCATGTCAACTGTCCATCATTTGCACAAAAAGGAAGACAAACTTCCACCAGTGACACGCAGAGACAACTTCAATGTGTGTGTGTCTGTTAGGAATCCGTAGGTACAAACATATGGGCACCAAATTCACCATTAAGTATTAATCAGGCAATTATCATATTAGGGCAAGACACAGTGTCAGTCAGTCTCACACAGTCTTTCTAAATGCCAGCAAAGGTCACTAGAGCAGCTTATTAAAACTTCTAAGGAGCACCGCTGTGAACGGCAGCTGCCAGACTTCTCGGCCGTGCATTCATCCTTCTTCTGATCCAGTTTATCTTTTATAAAAACTTTACTGGCTCCTTAAATCTTTACTTTGCACTTTTTTATACTTCCTTATAAATGAGGTAAAAGAGATGGTAAATCTGAATGCAGTGGGTTTTCATTGAGGCACAGTTACTGATGAAAAATACCAACAAACATCAGATCAGGAAACACAAACCGACCGATTCATTCATTCATTCATTCATTCATTCATTCATCCATTCATCCATCCATTCATCCATCCATCCATTAGAAGGTTATGGTCAGGGTTAAGGATCTGGTTCCATATAGGGCAAAGACATGAAATGAACTACCGTATTTTCTGGACTGTATAGAGAGCGCACCTGTATATAAGCCGCCTCCGCTCTATTTTTAAATTTAAAAAACACCCTGGAGAACACCCTGGACAGTTCACCAGTCCATCGCAGGGCACATATAGATGAACAACCAGACATACACTCACACTATGGGCAATTCTGACTCGCCAATCAACCTAATGTACATGTTTTTGGACGGTGGGAACTCCATACAGAAGGATCCCCTGCCCAGGAATCAAACCCGGGACCTTCATGGTGTGAGGTGACGTGCTAACAACGACTCCACCCCGCTACCCTCTTCTTAGTACAGTAAAGTTTTTTCTAAAAAGGTTCTGCAAAAGTTTATCATAAGTTTAAAGAGAAATACAGGTGAGATAAGAGAGCTGCAATTTGACGACTAGTGAAAAGTAATGACTGAAGCAGATCCTGCAATCAGGCAGGAGTCAACAAGCCTCCAAAAAACAAAAGAATTAATCTTTCATAAAGGTCAGCAGTCAGGTGAGAAAAACGGAACCTGAAGCAAAGTAGCCAATTGGGCTTTTTAAACTCCCTTAACAAAACAGAGTCAATTAAAACAAGGATACAAACAGGATTGAGACTCATTAAAGAAATAACTACATGTCGTTAACGGAAAACAACTCAACTAAACTGTATGTGCATCAGCCAACACGCCTATTAACTCACTGTGTAATAAAACACACACTTGGGACAGGAAGTGATCAACAGAAAGGGAATCAAGAGGAGAGATCGAGGTGCCATGGTGTTAATATGTCACTTTGCTTCTAAACACACACACACACACACACACACACACACACACACACACACACACACACACACACACACACACACACA
>JAOTRA010075606.1:0-13561 GCA_026260255.1 Pseudolaguvia tuberculata | reverse complement strand
CACACACACACACACACACACACACACACACACACACACACACACACACACACACACACACACACACACACTCAAACAAACATGCATTGCTTGTATTCAAACTAAATCAGTCATACAAAACCTGTTTTTGTGTAACCAGGATTACTTCTAATTATATGTATTAAATTATCCGGTGCCACATTATCGTTTCCAGACTAGCAGGTTATCTATATATGTCATTGTTTTTCTGCAAGACAAGACTGCTAAAACTTAACCAGTCAATTTTACATCGTAACCAAAGTATTGACATGGAAATAAGTAAAACTGTGGTAAAATTCTTTCATTAAGTTAAACTACAAGGTTAAATGTGAGTGTTACTTATTGGAAGCGGTTTTCAGTGTCAGAGCTTGTATAACTTCTCACACTTCGGTTCATGCAGTTGGAAATCTGGCTTTCATCAGTTGACAGCGAATAGACAGTTGCCCATATTTTTCTTGCAATTGGAGGCACCTCTGACTACTCTCACACATCTTTACACTTAACCTTTCACACCAGCCTGATATCCAATCAATCAAGACAGCAGTTGGTTGAACTTTGACATGGTCTAGCAACATGTCTGCACAACTTCTATTAGGAACTTTTAAGGAATTTCTTCAAGAATGTTCCCAAAACCCTAACATACCTGCCAATACAGATAATAAACTCATCTTTCAATTAGACATATTGTTGAAATGATGTTGCTTTACAGTAAAGCAATTAACACCTGTCTATTATGGCCAGAAAGAATGATTAAAAATAAACCTGTTTTAATCCATGACGTTTGTTAGTATAAAAGATAACTGAAGGTCTGGAAACTAAAGCAGCTTAGATTGCTCAAGAAGGCGTTTAATAACCAATCACAGTTCGTATGTAACAGACTGTTGCATTATGTCATACCAGTGAGCGCTGAGTATCACACGTTCCCAGACATGTTTCCCAAAAATCCTGTAAGCAAAACCGACAAAGCACAACACATAGTACATAACAAATGTAGAGCACATGGGCCACTTTCCAAATATACCTGAAAATCACTTAAAACCAATAAGCCAGGTAAGCAAACATCTGGCTTAGCTGCTCCAGATAATCACACAATCCCCAGCAAATATACAGAAATTAATATACAGTATGTAAGTTCTCAATTATACTTTGTATAATCAGGATATAATCATTAAAATATAGCATTCTTAATACATCCGCACAGATTTGCCTTCCTCCGTATCCCAAAATCACACAAGGAAAAAGGTATTCAACTTTAATTATGCGCTGCTGTGACACTTTGTTAACAGACTTAATTAAATTTTATGTGATTTCAGACAGAGCCTTAAAAAACGTTACTGCTGAACTAAAACTTACATAATCAAGAGAAAATTTGCAAGCAGAAGATTAAGCATATAAGCAGCCATCCAAAAAAAGTGGAGACAATATTTTTCCACATTAAAAACACCAAAATCCAAACAGAATTTGTTTTCTCCCGGTTCCAGAAAGTGACAGGTTATCCAATCTGTGCACACCATTAGGCAATAATTCATAATAAAAATTAGAAAAGGTATTTTATTATAAGAGGTCTTTTTTCCATTACATTAAAAAATCGGTATATTCCACAATTATAATTACAGTAGCTTCCCCAATTTACGGCATAGTGCTAATGAAACTGATTTCTGGGTATGTGTTCCTGTAATATTGATAGTATTGATAGTATAATCAAATGTTGTAAATAGTCAGTTTTTGAATTTAGTTGGTTTTGTCGAATTCACTTTTATTTGAAACATGTTATTTTATTAAAAATGACATTTTAGTGGATGTTGTTATGAGTTAATTAACAGTTTACTCTGTGGTTAATGTTTTTTTTAAGTGTTTATATGCATTTATAAATACCTCCTTCTTGAAAGTTTTATTAAATTTGAAGCTGTCCTACTCAGGAATGTCCCATCCAAGACAGTTTTCTGTTTCAGCATGAAAAATGTCACTTACATAACACTCAATCATACAGAACAATTTACTGTAATTTGATAGTGTCTAATCTTTTTTCTAAAGTTTGTCTTATAATAAATAACTGATAAAATTCATGGTAGAAAATTCTGCATTCTTGAAGCTATAGAATAGAATTATCTACATTGTAAGTTATAACCCTGAAAGAAAGAGAATTCTAAAGTATTAAAATGTTCTCATTTGCGAGGCGATAGGTCAAGTACAGTTTTTTTAACAAAAAAAAACAAGCAAAACCAAAGAACTAATTTAATATAACTTTATTTATTATTTGTTTGTTTGTTTGTTTATTTGTTTGCTTCAGGTCATACCAGCATTCAGGCTATATTTATAAGTATTAAGCAGAGGAAAGTCTAGATGCAGATTAACCATGGGTACTCGGGGATGGTGGGATTAGTCAAGTTGTGCTGGTGGATCGGAGATAGCGAAAAGTGTTGCAGTTGCCCTCCGGTGGCCTGGCATGACAATGCAGCCGGCAAGTCTGACTTGCTGCATATAACTTTTGTATTTAATTTATTTTAATCACTACAAACTGATTTACAGTACAATAAGTATTTAAACAGTATTACTGAAGTATAATCAGTAGTATTGATGCATACAGTATATTTTGTACGTACATTACAGCATATGGACAGTCTGCATACAAATATCCATATGTGTGTATACGTGCAAAATAGTCCTGTCGGTTCTCTTATTTTAAACTGTTACCACTAAATAATCACATTCATAACAATTATTTAGAACCCGTATGAGACATAATGAATCGCCACGCGATAACCTGGAACATAACCTTTTGCCGTAGGAGATCATTAAAGCAGGCCATTAGTGTAATCCAGACACAGATATATATTTGATAGTAGCAGTGTTTGTTCATATGATCAAGGCTTTGTGCTATTGGAGGATCAAGGTTCTTGCCCTAGTAGCACCAGACAGCTATTTTTATGCCAGGTTCTTGAGCAAGACCGATATGCTTCCAGGGTTGATGTATGATGGCGGTCTGTCCTCAGCTAAAAATAATTGACTAATTTGATTGTACTGTGAATGTAAGTGAATCCTTTGAATGTATCATATGAAATTAAAGGTTTTATTGTTTCATAAAAAAACAAAAGAATTATCCAAATATACAAGTGCTGGTCAAATAATTATACTATCTTCAAAAAGCTGATTTATTTCATTAATTTCAGTCAAGAAGTTTCTTTCATTCCACACAGATTGATATATCTCATGTTTTTCATTCATTCATCTTCTTACTTCTTGCTTATTCCCGAATCCAGCACACATGGGGCGAGAGGCGGGGGTACACCCTGGACAGGTCGCCAGTTTATCTCAGTATTTCATGTTTTTATTTCTTTTAATTTTGATTATTATAATCGACAACTAATCAAAACCCCAAATTCAGAATATCAGCAAATTGAAATTTTGTGAAAAGATTCAGTATTGGGGCAATGGTGGCTCAAATGGTTAAGGGGCTGAGTTGTTGATCAGGGGACCAGGAATACCTGGGCTCAAGTCTACCACTGTTAGCTCCTTGAGCAAGACCCTTAACCCTTCCTGCTCCAGGGGAGCTGTACAAGATTACTAAGATGGGATATGCAAAGACAAACATTTCACTATATGTTGTATTGTGTATAATCATGCATTTGATTAAGTGAACATAAAAAATTGGAATTGGAATTGGTATTGATGGAACCTGGTGCCACACTCTCATCAGCTAATTAACTCAAAACACATGCAAGACCTTTAAATGTTCCAGTTCTGTAGGCTACACAATCATAGGGAAGACTGCTTATTTGACAGTTGTCCAAAAGACGACCACTGACACATTGGCACAAGGAAGGCACAAAAGGTCACATGAGGTCATTGCAAAAAAGGCAGGCTATTCACAGAGCTGTGTCCAAGCACATTAATAGAGAGTCAAAGAGAAGAAAAAGATGTGGTAGAAAAAAGTGTATAAGCAATAGGGATAACCACACCCTGGAGAGAATTGTGAATGCAACCCCATTAAAAAATGTGGGGGAGATTCACAAAAAGGTGACTGCAGCTGGAGTCAGTACTTCAGTAAACACTACACCAAACAAAACATCTGTTTCAGCTGTCTCATTCCTTGTGTCAAGCCACTCTTGAACAACAGACAGCATCAAAAGCTTCTCGACTGGGCTAAGACAAAAAGGACTGGACTGCTGCTTAGTGGTCCAGAGATATGTTCTCTGATATAAGTACATTTTGCATTTTTTTTGGAAATCAGTGTCATAGAGTCTGAAGGAATAGATGATAGGCACAGAATCCATGTTGCTCGAGGCCCAGTGTAAAGTTTCCACAGTCAGTGATGGTTTGGGGTGCCATGTCATCTATCTGCTGATGTTGGTCCACTGTGTTTTCAGAGGTACAAGGTCAATGCATACCAGGAGGTTTTAAAGCAGTTCATGCTTCCTGCTGCTGACCAACTTTATGGAGATGCAGATTTCATTTTCCAACAGGACGTGGCACCTGCAAACAGTGCCAAAGCTACCAGTACCTTGTTTAAGGACCCTGGTATCCCTGTTCTTTCTAAACATGTTCTTTTCTGTATTTCTAAAAATCCTTTCTTTGTGTTGGTCTTAAGTAATATTCTAATTTTCTGAGATACTGAATTTGGGATTTTCACTATCTGTCAGTTATAACCATTAAAATGAAAAGAAATGAATAAAAAGAAATATCAGTCTGTGTGGAATGAATGTATAATTACATTAATAATAATAAGTTTCACTTGTATGGAATTAATAAAATAAATAAACTTTTTAAAGATATTCTAATTATATGACCATCACCTAAGTAAGTAAATGTGCAATTATTACCTGGCTATGTTTACCTCAGCTAACCTGTATACTTTGCTCATTTCAAGGTGGATTAGCATGAATTCTGTCGTGTAAATGGTTACTGGTTAAATATTGAAGGCTTAAACAATATAAAAGTTAGTAAATATTCTCCCTATGATTAAATAACAAATGTGAAATGCTTGAATAAGATTTTTACATGTTATGTAAACACTGTCATAATAACTTCATTATAAGGATTAAGCATGACCCTTACACTAAATGACGTGAACCTCACGCATCACAGAACACATAAAGAAGTATATTTGGTGCTTTTGGTGCTTTACAATAGATAAAAGATTTTGAAACAGTTTTACTTTAGCACCCAAAGCGATTTTCCACTTTTGCTGTCATTATCGCTCCTTATCTTATTCACAAAGACTTTAACGGATGGAATTAAAAAGAACAAAAATGTGTCACATGTGTAGCTTTTGGTCCTGAACGAAACATGCACGGGACTGTTCAATCTCATCCAATTTAAAGGATTTGGATTGCTTCTTGGAAGCTCTGGGCTCAATTCTCAGCACCATCAATTTACCTCTGTTGGGTGCCTGAGCATGGACAGATTAGCCTCTCAACTCATTTCCTCTTAAAGTTCTTCATCAAATCAGAACCAGAACAAAATGTTTGGCCTTCCACTAAAGACGTCTGGCTACACCTACCCTGCAGCAATCAGAATTTTTGGTTCATTATTTGTTTATTGTACCAACTGCAGATACCCCCTCACTACAGAAGTCACTCCACTTTCCACGTGTCACTACTTTAACCTTGCCACTCATCTGTTTTTTTATTTCCCACAGAACCTGCTACTGTCAAAGGTCATCCAGTAGTAATGGAGGATGATGGCACAGCCTGTGCGGTAAAAAAGATCTTGCACTCTTGGTGAACCCCATTAACTGGGAAAGCTATCGTACTGAATAGTCCATGGTCTCAGGTTTCAATAGATGACATTCTAGACCCCAAAGTCATTTTGGAATTTCATTCAGCTCATATAGAGGTCATTCACCACCATGTTGAGGGGAGAGCTCCTCAACCATACATTGCACTCCATCACCTGAATACTAACCGGCCACACCTGCAGCTTGTCACACACCTTTAATTAAGTCACTCTGGCCTTGTCTGGTCTCCAGTGTAATATCTAATCTGTAATAACTTTTCCTGGATCAGGAACTTACTGGAATTTACTTGCTTATTACATTTTGTTCTCTCAAACTCACCCATCTAGGTACAAATGAATAAACTAACAGTCTGCAGTAATATTTAAAATATTTTCTTTTGCACCTTTAATACTAACCAAATAAGCCTTTCGGGTGAGCCTAATTTGTTGGACTAATACCAGAAAGACCAGGGTTTGATTCTCACCTCCACTAAGCGACCACGGTGGGTTCTTGAGCAAAGGCCCTTAACCCACAATTGCTCAGTTGTAAAAAAGAGACCAAATGTAAGTCTGCCAAATGCCAAACTGTAACACACACACACACATAAATGCACGCACACACACTTAAATTATTTGTTGAATCCCTTTTTGTTTGTCATTAAGTAATTAAAGGGAGGCTTTACCTTTTTTTTTTTTAAAAGAATACCTTTTTCATTTTTTATGAAAAAACATTCTATAGATGTTCTTCCTAGCAAACATTCTCCAGATCTTTGTTACAAAGCGTTTGGATATGATTTATATCTGGGTTCCACCAGACATTAATCTGCAGAATTAATCCTTCTTTCTTGATTTTCAGAATATCTTTGGGGAATTTATATTTAAAAGTGGAATTTCTCTTCATCTTCATTTGTTACTTAAATTACTTAAAGGCCAAACCACTGAGTTATGCAAAGCTATTAGGTCTATCTTCATTTGACTAGAACACCAGTCAAATGGATAAACAGATGCCGAAACGTAGCATAATGCCAGCGCCGCTATAGTAATATCTTTCCACTACATGTTTTGGGTTCTATTATGACAGTTCAGATGGGTTGATTTCGCATGCAAAATTCTAGCCTGCCTACTAGAGATAGTTCACATACTGCAAGATTCACCAGGAAGAAGGGCCACATTACAGTTTTTCAGAGCTGCCAGCAAGCAAACTCCTTAATGAATGAATAAATAAATAAATACCACTAAATGTTTCTGTAGTTTTCCAGTTTTTCCACTTTTTATAATGATTCCATGATGTATTGAATATTCTTTCATAGTTGCTTGTTGATTTAAATGTGTTTTAGGTTATTTTTTTTATATTTCTGTACTATTACAACCACTGGTATTTACAGCTCCCAAGTGTTTGAGAAGCTAATCATTCAAGAAAACTTTAGTACGTAAAGAAACCGCAAAATAACCCATTATCCGTCTCATACAAAGGCAAGAAGAACAAGTCTTTAAAAGATACATTCAGATATCCACACAGCTTATTTGACTGGTATCCCTTTCGCGGCGTTTGACTGCTGCACTTTTGATACGCTTGCCATTGCCTTGGGTGTGACCACAACACAGAACTTGATTAAAATCAGTGCCAGCATTCCAAGCTCAAACATAGGTTATAAAATACATGTAAGTGCCTGCTTTTTAAAAAGACAAGTCTTTTCCTTTACCGTTCGTTACCCGAGGGGTAAATATCACACCTCTCAATACATTATCTCAGTTATTAAGTTATTACAGTTGCATAATCAACAAGTTGGTTGTTTTATAACATTTCTTCAACATTAGCTTTCCAAACCACAGACAACTGGCGAAAACATGTGTGTGTATGTGGTTTGATCATAGAAACTTTTTTTGTTGAGCCGGTAAGTCCAAATCCCAATAAACTGATAAACATATTAAAGTAATGTTTTAACACTGTTCACCTTGGGGGCCTGTTCATAATCACTAGGTTTTAATTTCTGCAGGGTTTCCCAGTTTCCTTCTTTTAGTGTATCAACTAGTAGAAATGCAGTACCTGAAATACAGTGTGAGTGTGTGTGCGTTATCTCACACTTACACAACTAACCTCAATAAACAGACCATTAAACTTGATCTCACATAGGTTGTCGTATAGGACTAATTGTTGTTTATCAGCTGGCTCAGAAACACTTTCAAGCAACAGGACTTCCAATAGAGATTAATACACACGACTTATTAATCGATAATGGACATCTGCCAAATATTATCAATGTAAACGGTAAATTAAAGTGTGTGTTGAAAAGAAGGAATTTGATTAATGTCTTTCAAACACACTTGAAAAATATAAGCTCTTATGAAAGCAAGAGAGTTGTTCGATATGATTATTTAAGAATCTCCTTTCACTGACCTTTATGGAAACTTGTAGTCAGAGCACTTCTGGTCAACTTTTGCGGCATACAATATTTCACAACTGGACTGTTATCCTGAATCCATTGTTGTGGTGAATTTTTTCGGTTGTTCACATGATGACTGGGAAGTGGGAAGTTGGGAAGCTGGTAGCCTAGTGGTTAAGGTCTAATACCAGAAAGACAGAGGTTCGACCTCCACCAAGCCACCACTATGGGCCCTTGAGCAAGGCCCTTAATCCACAATTGCTCAGTTGTAAAAAAAAAAAGAGACCAAAAAATTAATCATAGAGCAAAACTCATTCATTTATCTTCTTGCTCGCTTATTCCCTAATTTGGGGTCATGGGGGTCTGCTGGCGCCTATCCCATCGCACATAACGCGAGAGGCGGGGGGTACACCCTGGACAGGTCTATCTCAGGGCAACACATAGACATTCACACACAGATTGACTCCTATGGACAATTTAGAATCACTAAACGACCTAATCTGCATGTTTTATAGACTGTGGGAGGAAACCGGAGCACCCAGAGGAAACTCATGCAAGCGCAGGGAGAATATTGCAAACTCCACACAGAAATATCCCTAGCCCAGGAATCAAACCCGGGACCTTCTTGTTGTGAGGCAACCGTGCTATCCGCGTGCCACCGTGCCATAGAGCACGGTGTAAAATATGTCACTAAGGTGACCCTTTATTTCATCTCTTAATACAGACTGGGATATGCTGGTATAGACCTTATCATGGACATTATGATATGATTCATTCATTCATTTTCTTGCCCGCTTGTAATATATGGGTCACAATACAATATTTCACAATATATTGAAATAGACACAATTCCAACAGTTGAACATCCCTTCAAAGGTTCATTCGAGGCATTTCAGAAAGCATAAATTAAAAAGTCAATTAAAAAGGCAATTTTTTGTGTGAATATCTTGCATCTACCCGAAACTTGAGAACAGCGAAACAAGAATTATAAAACTACATTAATTTTATCCCAATTATCTTTTAAATTTATTCAGACTTTATTCAGCATTCAAACAAACCTTTCAACCCGACCTGGTTCCAAAAACAACCTAGAATTTTTAATTACTCTGAATAGTTGTCATTCTTCACTGACATGAACACAGTTGGTTTGTAAATTAAATATATCACGGCTTCTGCAATAATATTATTTGGTAGCTCTATAAAAAAAAATGTGATACTTGTACTGTTGATGTTGGCTTTATTTTATGTTTAGTTAACTAACTATCTATATTTTGGCTGTATCATTAGGCTTGTAGAAGCACATACAACACCATCTCTATATTGACAGCGAAAGACACCTGTACACTTTGTAAAAGGATCAATTCCAAAAAACCTGAGTCCTTGAGTTGTTAAATGAGGTGGTATCTCCTGGTGTTAAAGCTCGGAGGATAAAAATACCTAGAACAAACTGATCTGTATCTTGCCCACTTTATGATGATTTAAAGAGACAGTCAAAGCAGTTTAAACTGACTGTAAGTATTTTATAACCTATGAAAGTGTTCGCTGTTGATAGAGTATAACTGTTCCCAGGTCAGGACTATAAAAAAAAAAACCCACAGGACCTCTGTTGATTTCCCTGTTAAAGACACGTCATTGTATATAAAATGCACTTAAGGACAGAAAGAAAACATCTAAAACCTACAGGGTGTCTTAAATCTTTCCTGTTCAGCTGCATTTTATAGTGAGGTTTTAAGTGTGGAATAATGAAATACGTTTCTTAGGTTTGGTTATTTTGAGTGGCAGTGATATTTCCGGTTCGGTGGCATTTTAGTGATATATAAACTGTAGCTATATAAAATGTATACATGACGGTAGTTATGGGTGTAGCTGCCAATTTTGTGCCCAATGAAAATATATCAGGTTCGGGCCTCCTACCTCGCCGTTACAAATAGTAAAAGATATCTCTGGGGTACCATTAGAATCATCCCACCCAATCACTTCCCATTGCCACCCCTACAGGAAGTATGACATAACTTTTCTATATTTTGGGTATATTAAATGCCAACGATACTTCCTGTTCGGTTGCATTTCACTGATGTTAAAGTAAAGACTGAATTATAGTTTACCTTGTAGTCAACTTTAAACCTATAAAGTAAACCTG
Source organism: Pseudolaguvia tuberculata (assembly GCA_026260255.1). NCBI lineage: Eukaryota > Metazoa > Chordata > Actinopteri > Siluriformes > Sisoridae > Pseudolaguvia > Pseudolaguvia tuberculata. The sequence goes on along the minus strand of JAOTRA010075606.1, from coordinate 3,304 downwards.
TTATAATTCATGCTCAGTAGACCATTACGTTCAGATCCGGTATAGTCACCAGAATTCTCCTATAGAGGCAGAACTTATTACATTATTATTTTACAGTATATCACTGCAGAGGTCACATGGTTACATCAAAACCTGTTGAATATAAGCTGTTGTTAGAGTGACAGAAATGTTTGAAATTTGAAAACAAGATGTTTTATAGCGTAATGTCCTCTTCTATGCCAACATATCAAGGAATCAAGGAAATTTTTATTTGTTCAGCTCATAACATGTTTAGGATTTATTTCTAATATCATCACAGGATTTATTTTTCTTCCCCTTATTGCTGCAGACCTCTTCACTTTGGTAAATAAACATTTAATATTTACTTTTGTATTTTTCATTTATTTCTTCACTCATCTTCTAAGCCTCTAAGTCTATCACAGGGCCACACACGCACTCACACCCAATCCTATGGGCAATTTAGAATCACCAACCAACCTAACGCAATCTTTTTGGACTGTGGGAGGAAACCAGATTAGAGTAAACCAACAGTAGCACAGGGAGAACATGCAAACTCCACACAGTGATGTACAAATAAAATTAAACTGAAGATAAGTTTTATGGTCATTTTACACAGGATTAACCAAATTCTATTAACCAGACTGAAAAGATTACAGTTACAGTATTTGGCAAACGCTCCAATCCAGAGCGACTTACAACTGAGCAATTGGGGGTTAAGGGTCTTGCACAAAGACTCACAGAGTGGCTTGCTGGTGCTGGGAATCGAACCCTGGTCTTTCTAATATTAGTCCAACACCTTAACCACCAAGCCACCACTTCCCCATAACAAGTAGTTCTTTAGTTCTTTTTACTAAATATTTTAGCCACAAATATTTAAAACAAAACCAGTTTCAAACATTAATTTGATCAAACGCTTGTTTATTATTTTTCAAGATAAAATTTTATGAAAACAGGTAAGAAAAGAACCGACTAACATCGAAACATTATTAATTATCACAGAATAATGTCAATTCTTTTGTTAGAATTATGTTGCAACAGACATTTTCTTTACAATAGAACCATAAAAATCTTGAACCTTCAAAGATCACCAAAGAGGCGATATTATCATCATCCATGTGAACAATGTGTGATGTAATGCCCAAAATTCCACGAATAAAATAATATTTGTAGTAAGTTTATATTATAAAACAGAGCTCTTGGTCTTTATCTGTGTTTTAACAACTGAAAAATGTGCTGTTTTTTTATAGTCCTTATTTTGTATCTCGGTTTGAGATTCGTTAAGTGCCGTCTAAACCACTCCAGTGCTGATGAACTGGGATCCAGAAAACTGATTATTATAGCGAGTTAGTCTTAATGCTTGACTCTGTGAATCTTTGACGCTTGCCAGTAGAAAAAAAATCAGTTTTCAGGTATCAGGTGCAGAAGAGAAACTGTAAGACGATGCTTTAACACGAAGCCAGTTTCTTGTGTTAAATATCAGCTTCTTAAATCACACACCGATCTCATTCTACAACCTTGTTAGTTGTGTAAGCGTTCCACAATCCCATCCATTGTGTTCTTCTTCTTTCCCATGTCTCTCCTCTGGATAGTGGAAGTCCTCCTTCTTTTCAGACAGATAAGCTGCTTTGACTTAAGTTAAGTCCAGGTGTTAGGACAGAAGAATGCATGGCAAAGCTTCGCTCTTCAGTAACAGATGGTCAGTCTAACCGCCCTCTTATTGGATGAGACAAAGACAGACATAACAATTAAACTGTCAGCTGGGAAAAAAAGAAATTAAGACTTTTTTGTTGCTATAGGTTTATATTTAAGAAAAATATTCAGCTGCCAATAAAACATTGCAACCAAATCAATCAATGGCGTATGGCACACGCCTGTTCAAGGCAGGTGGTATCATCGTTATGCCTTGTTTGGAGGAGGAATGCTATCTATGACCCCAAGTACACCATTCCCACTATCAAACATATGCTGGGGTAAACATTATGCTTTGGAGATGTTAAGTTTCTAAGAGGATAGTTGGAGACCAATAGATGGAGCCCACTGATCGTGGATGAGGATTTCATTAAAGCAAATAAGAATAGAATATTACAGTCTTGGAATGGCCCAGCCAGTCTCCAGACCCTAATCCTATAAGAACCTGTATAAGAAGACTATTAAAGAACTCAAAAAGTGATCTCGTCATCATTTTTTTCCTGCAGCCCTATGGAATAGTAAAGTATAACCTGTTACCATACCTTGTTCCACAGAAGTTGCTACAATGCGAGTCAACTTCCAGAGCACAGACGCATCTTGGCATCGTTCTGGTGTTTTCTGCAGAGCGCCGTGCACGCTGAGAGCCTCTGTAACTCGACATGCCGTACGGCACAATGCGCCTGTCAAAACACACACACACACACACACACACACACACACACACACACACACACACACACACACACGCACACACACAAACACATACACACCAAATCTTAGATCTCAGATCTGTGAACTATTTGTTTTTTTTTGTGTTTTGCTACGGATGCGGTCTGGAAATTTTCTTCTGACTTGTTTTGTGTTACATTCTGCCTGTTGTATTTGTATTAAATGTAATAACTGGTTCGATTGCTTTTGTATGTAATTCCATGCAATAAAATAGAAGTGGGTTAATAGGACAAAAATCAAAAGTAACAAACTTTTAAACTTTATTAAACATTAAACTACCTATTAAACTTTAAATGGTGTTGAGACTGTTCTTATCCTTATACATACAGTTCATTCCCGTTTTTCAAGTATACATTAACCATTTTTAGGGCAACCAGTTTTCTCTCTTTTTTTAAGTACATTCGGGCATGTATCAAACAAGTGTGCATCCATTGCATGTTTTCTCTGCGCGTGCATGGGTTTTCTCCAGAAATTCCGGTTTCCTCCTATTTGTTCTATGTGCTCTGGGATAGATTCCTGCAGACGCCAGTGACAATTAATTGGGAAAAAAATTGGAAAAGTTTTATTAGCAATCTTGCTAGCAAATTTGTAGGTTTCTCCTCTCACACACCAGAGCCCAAAAGTAATGATCTCTTAATTAGGATCAGGTGAAAACCTAAAGCTAAAGACTGGTATGGAGTTGAATTGGAACTCAGTCCTGCTTTAGGTTGACTTATTCATTCATTCATTCATTCATTCATTCATTCATTCATTCATTCATTCATTCATTCATCTTTTTATCCGCTTATTCCCGAATCCGGGGTCACGAAGGTCTGCTGCGCCTATCCCAGCACACATAGGGCGAGAGGCAGGGGTACACCCTGGACGGGTCGCCAGTCCATCTCAG
>JAOTRA010075599.1:0-10522 GCA_026260255.1 Pseudolaguvia tuberculata | reverse complement strand
AAGTTCCTTCTGAGACACACCGGGTGGCAGAAAAGCAAGGAGGGTTTATGTTGAAAAGTACTCTTGTGTTACACATTTCAAGTGCGTATGTTCTTTCTATGTTTTGTTAACATAGGCATCTCCGTTTTTCATTCTATTCAGCCTTTTAGTTTTGTTTGCTTCATATATAATTTTATTCTACATCTTTCTGACAGGATCGGTAAGAATGAACAAAACACACTTAAAGTTCACTGTCCTCTAGCTGCAATGCCCATGCTTTGGCTTTTTCTTTAAATGGTTGTCATTTTGTTTCTATTGTTAAATAAAACCTGTCGCATCCACTCTCCTTCTCTTTAAGTTTTCCTGTACCCACAGCATGTGATACATGTAGACTTAGTGAGGGATAAGTGAGGGTTTTTTACACTAAGAATTCCTAAAAAATCATATCAAGCTGTGGAAAATAAGCATCTAATGACGACTTTAAATGTAATAGGTACATGGAAGTGTTTCTTTGTTCAGGGTGCTCTGAAAAACAATGAGCATTTTATGGTGCCTGCAGCACCCTCCTATATGCTAAACAAAAATTTTGTGCAAATTTGGATGACAATTGCTACATTCATTAATTCGACACTAAAATGTATTTCATTTTTAACTGAATTATGTGATGCATTTGTTGTAATGTGTGACAGCTATCTACATAATATTCATTCATTTATTCTTAAATCTTTTTACCTGCTTATTCCCTAATTCAGGGTCACAGGCGTTTGCTGAAGCCTATCCCAGTGCACATAGGGCGAGATGCAGGGGTACACCCTGGGCAGTTCTCCAGTCCATCGCAGTGCACACATAGACGAACAACTGTTCACAGACACATTCACTCCTATAGGCAATTTAGAATTACCAATCAACCTAGTGTACATGTTTTTGGACTGTAGGAGCAAATGGGAGTACCCGGAGAAAACCCATGCAAATGCAGGGAGAACATAAACACTCTGCACAGAAAGATTCCCAGCCTGGGAATTGAACCTGGGACCTGTGTTAGCCAATATGCCACTACATTTTTATTACATAAGTTAAATGGTGATATTCAGTTACAAAATTTCTAGCATGAAAAAGATTATAGTACAAATAAAAAACAAATGTTTTATTGAATTTGAACATTACTTTAATGTTAATTGAGTCTTTCTGATTTTATTTGACATGTGTCACTAAAAGTATTTACATAGTTTACTACTTGAGACTGTAAAAAGTGCGCAGATGAATAATCATTTCTTTTGTTAAGTATTTCTGTTGCCTCAGTATCATGTAGACTTTTAATTTAGGTATTGTCCAATGATAATGCAATTATACCAGTGTAAAAATATCAAATGCCAGAAATAAAAATGTGAGTCCAATTTATTGTAGTAAGGGCTATGCCTTCGGAGGACCGCCTGCAGAGGACACCATGAGAAGGCTGCCTTTTACCTCACTTATGCACCGAAAACCCCCCTCATTCTGGGCTACCCATGTTTGGCTAAGCATGACCCTGTCATTTCTTGGAAGCTAGGAAAAATTGTGCAGTGGTCCCAGTGGTGTAAAAGACGCTGTGTGAGTAAAGCTTCAACGGTGAATCCAATCCCCTGTTTAACTGTGCGCACGTGCCCAGACAACGTTCCCTCATGTTACCGTGACCTGGCAGAGGTGTTCAGTAAAGAAAGGGCTGCAGAGCTGCCCCCGCACCGGGAGGTAGACTGTGGAATCCAGCTTTTCAAAAACTCTACCCCCCCGTCCAAGCCCGAGATGGAGACTTTAGATAAATACATTGAGGAAGCGCTTGCGGCAGGGCACATTAGACCTTCCTTATCTCCCGCCGGGACGGGGTTCTTTTTCATCACTAAGAAAGATGGAAGCCTGCGACCCTGCATTGACTATCGAGGTCTAAACAATGTTATAGTCAAAAATCAGTACCCACTGCCTTTGGTGCCTTCAGCCCTTGAATAGTTAAAAGACGCCCGAATATTTACTAAGCTGGATTTACGCAGTGCCTACAATTTGGTGCGAATTCGTAAAGGGGATGAATGGAAAACTGCCTTTGTTACCCCTAAAGGGCACTACGAATATTTGGTAATGACGTATGGGCTTTGCAATGCACCAGCGGTCTTCCAGTCCTTCGTCAATGATGTTCTCCGCGAGCTCCTCAATATTTGTGTGATATATTGTGTATATTGACGACATTTTGGTCTACTCTCAGGATGAAGAGCAGCATAAGGGGCACGTCAGGGCCGTTCTTCGGCGGCTGCTAGAAAACAAACTGTTCATAAAAGCTGAAAAATGCGACTTTCACACCACTGAGGTACAGTTTTTAGGTTACATAGTAAAACAACGGGAGTTACAATGGAGCCAGGGCGGGTGCTAGCCGTGCAAAATTGGCCTGCACCTCGCACTATCAAAGAACTGCAGCGGTTTTTGGGGTTTGCCAACTTCTATAGGCGCTTCATTTGGAAATTCAGCGTCACTGCCGCTCCGCTAACCTCCCTTCTCAAGGGCAAACCAACCAAGCTAAAATGGACGGAAGCCGCCTCCAAAGCATTTGATTTGCTCAAGCGTAAATTCACGACAGCGCCCATGCTCAAGCATCCTGACCCGTCCATCCCTTTCGTGGTAGAAGTAGATGCAAGTAGTAATTGTGGAATAGGGGCGATATTGTCTCAGAGGCACGGCTCTCCCCCTAAACTTCATGCACACCCGTTCACCGTACTCACCGATCACAAAAACCTTGAATATGTAAAGGGCGCTCATTGTCTAAACGCTCGCCAAGCTGGGCACTGTACTTCACAGTTTAACTTTACTGTCACTTACTGGCTGGGGTCGAAGAATGGCAAAGCTGATGCCCTCTCCCGCCGGTATGAGCATGATGGTGGCCCCAAAGACTATCCTCAATCCAAGTGTGGTGGTGGCCCTGTGCTATGGGATTTGGCAGAAGAGATTTGGGAGGCAAGTGAACACCAATCCCCGCAGCGGGGGACACCACCCGGTAAGATTTTCATTCATTCAGAATTTCGCTGTCGTTTAATGATTTGGGCTCACACCTCTCTGAGTACAAAGCACCCTGGTGCACGGAGGACCATGGAGTTGCTGCCTGATCGATACTAGTGGCCTCGCATGGCGGAGGAGGTACGAGCATTTGTTCAAGCCTGTGTGGTTTGTGCTCAAGCCAAAACGCCCCGAAATCTACCTGAGGGTTTGCTGCACCCCTTGCCTGTTCCCCAGTGGCCTTGGTCCCACATAGCACTGGATTTCGTTACGGATCTACCTCCTTCTAATTGATACACTACTGTGCTCACGGTGGTAGATCGGTTTTTCAAGCCCTGTCACTTGATCCTGCTAAAAAGCCTTCCGTCAGCCTCTCAAACAGCTAACTTCTTATTCTGCCATGTTTTCAGGTTTTACGGACTGCCTGAAGACATTATTTCTGATCGAGGCCCCCAATTCACGTCCCGAGTCTGGGTGGAGTTTTGCTAACGCCTCAACATCAATGTGAGCCTCACCTCTGGGTATCACCTCAGTCTAATTGGCAAGCCGAGCGAATGAACCAGGAACTGGGGCGATACCTCCGAACATACTGCTCAAAGGAGCAGCAGCGTTGGAGTGAGTTCTTGCCATGGGCCGAGTACCTACAGAATTCCCTCCGACACTCAACAACTGGGTTTACGCCGTTCCAGTGCGTTCTAGGGTACCAGAAAAGGAAAGAGCTATTCGTACCCAAAAGCAACATGCTGACAAGTGTCGACGACCCACTCCTATTTATCAGCCAGGTCAGAGAGTGTGGTTGTCCACCCAACACCTAAAACTCAAGCTACCCTGCAAGAAGCTGAGTCCGAAGTACATCGGCCCCTTCAAAGTTTTACAAAAGTAACATACAGACTCCAACTACCAGCTCACATGCGTATTGAGCCAACCTTCCATGTCTCGCTTTTGAAGCCTTATGTGTCCTCAGGCGGCCCCAGTGAACCTCGACCAGAACCTCCGGGACCCTTTGAACTAGAGCATGGACTGGCTTACACTGTTTGGGAGATTCTCAACTCCAGAAGGAGGCGGGGTGGTCTGCAATATTTAGTGGACTGAGAGGGTTATGGTACAGAGGAGCAGTCCTGGGTGCAAGCTGGCGACATCCTCAATCCCTCGCTCCTGCAAGACTTCCATGCTGGACATCCTGAGCTTCCAGCCCCTCGCCCCAGGGGCGCCCTAGAAGAATGCCAGGAGGCGTTCCTAGGAGAGGGGTTACTTTAAGGACTATGCCTCCGGAGGACCGCCTGCAGAGGGTGTCCTCGCCCGAATTCTAGAAGTCTGCTTCCTGGTTGAGCAAATTGGGCGTGGGCTGCCTATATAAAGTTCTTTGCGAAGTATTGTTGCCCCAGGCCTTACTAAGCACTACACTATTGCATTTTTGGATTTACTCTTTGGATTTTGACTTTTGCTACGGCTTTGACTACTCTCTCTTGGAAACTGTTTTGGATTTGTTTGCCTTCCCATTCCCTTTCCCAAATAAATAACCTTATGTGAACTCTGCATTATGGATTCGGCTAATTCTTCACAGACTGCTCAGTTACAATTGTAAATATCAAACTATTATGTCAAAGGTTAAATAGATCAGCAGTGCATTACAGTGACACACAAATCGGCCTTTTCTAATGATAAAATATATTTTAATCAATTTAACACCAGAATAACAACTATAGCATATTCAAAAGCTGTAACTTTATACAAGCAATGTATCATTTAGCTATTTTTTACCCTGCTTTTTTTTATCTTGTTACAAATGAGAAGTAGGTTGAGGCCTTGAAAAGTCTCCTAAGCCCAGTGATCTTCAGGAGGATGCCTGGAGAGTGAAAAGGACTTAAGCTCAAGGGCTCCTTCCAAATTATGTTAGTTGAAACTTTAGGTGCTTGCAGTAAACGCGGAGGGACATGACATTGATCTAAAAAACCCTACCAAATGTCCCAATAAAAAATAAATCAACATTATTAGTGTTTGTAGTTGTGACAACTTACTTCAAATTAGAAATTCTTTCCAATTCTATACTTACAATGTACAATACAGCAGCCAGCATTGGAAATTTATAAAAACGTGGTCTTATCGTTATAGCTTATTCATTAGTTATATGGTGGATGCTGTACATAATATAAGCATAATGACAGATTTTATTAACACAGGAAAGAAAAATATGTATTGTACTTGATAATGTTTGAATCTTCTCTATTCTGTTTATCTAACACCTACAGAAAAAGCACTGTATATGTGCTTTATTATACTAAATAAGGTTTAATTTAAGTTTTATATGTAAGATAATCATTAAAAAGAAAGAAAAATGAGGGTTGATAATGTGAATACTCAACAGTATGGAAGATGTAAAAACAATTTGCAAAGCTGGAGCTATTGTTTATTTATGACAGTTGTTTAAATCATTGGCAGTTTGCTCCTCATTAGTCTGCATCATACTTACCTGTAGTTAATTATTTATTATGCCACAACCCATCATGTCATTTTTTGAAATGAATTCAGATGTATTGTGCAAATGGATAATTCAAAACAGCACTCTCAGAAAACAGCATCTATTCACTGAAGGACACAAGCAAAAAACATAAAAATTCTCTGGTTTTCTTTTAGAGTTATGAGGCGAGATCATGGCATATCCTGTAACCTTCATTCAGATGAGTCATGCACAGCCTGCTCTCCCCTCGGGAACACCCGAAGCAGTCCCATCTCTGTCTGACCTTAGCTCTATCTCCTCTCCAGACCTTCAGCTAATTTTCTCATTTTTCGAAGCTGCCTACATTTCCTCATTCTAATCCTTCCCGTTCGAGGTGGTATGAGCTCGCCCTAGTTAATGCTCACATTCTCAGCATCTCTATATCCTACTCTCTCATGCTCTCTCTCTCCCTCCCTGCCTCTCTCTCCGGGCCAGCTGTCTCTGAAGATTTAACCCAGCTCCCCTGGCATTGTTAAATCCATTTCAACATTTCGCCTTTCCAAGGTGATCTACATTCAGCCAAGATGTGATTTAGGACATAAACAATTAGCTCCAAGGCCGTAGACCTGCTAAATCTGCAGGCACAGTTTTTCTTTCCTTTGGGATTAATGTACCTCTAATAAATAAGTAGCCGTTCTTCAGAGCTGGTGGCATCAACACAGCCATAGTTTTTGTTTTGGTGAATGTAAATGTTAATTTGATGGCTGCATTTTCTTTAAAGTAAATAATGGTAAAAAGGATGAATAAAAGATGGGTTATTTATAGCCACTTACGGCTGCAGTTTAAATCCCAAATAGTTAAGCAAAACGTATAGGAAACTGCTAAATATCAACTGATATTTTTCCTTTTCATTAGCTAAATGCCATAAGATGTTATAAATAGCTCCATAACATAACTACACTTGACTTCAGTACATGTAAAAGTACTTCAGTGTTCTGAAGCACCGATAAAGGAGTTGGATTTAAAGGTATATCTGAGACATAGACACATGGCAACAGCTGCAAATTGTGCAGTGGTACAAATAGACAATGTTTTTCAAAGAAGCATCAGTCAATGTCTTTGAACAGGGAAAAATAGGTCATTTATACCACTTGAAAAATGACTTGATGGTGCTGTTTTGCCCCCTAGTGGCTAATAAGCAAATTGCATTGACTTGAATCTGTTGCACAAGAGTTACATGTTTGGCTTCCTTTAAAAATCCTTCCCACTTTGAAATTGTGACATTTTCTACCATATAATTCTGAAAAGTGCTTCTCGAATTTTCCTGAACCCATTTATTTTCCTGAACCCATAAGTTTTTGCAATTTATAGGGTGGCTACTTCAAAAGTTATAAATGGAAATCTAAATTAATAAAAACTGAAAGATGTTCTGCTTACTAATGCATGTAACAAAATGTGCAATTATAGTCCTACAAAAAATGACTAACAAATTTTAAGCATATATATATATATATATTATACGAAAATATTTAAATATATAGCAGCGCAGTCTCCTCACAACAAGAAGATTTTGGTTTCTGTGTGGAGTTTGCATGTTCTCCGCACGCTTGCATTGGTTTTCCTCCCACAGTCCAAAAACATGTACATTAGGTTGATTGGTGATTCTAAATTGCGATAGTGAGTGCGAGTGGTTGTTTGTCTATATATAGCCATAAGCTGGATTGGCGACCTGTACATTTCGCCCTATGTGCTCCAAAACACCCTTATGACCCCAAATTAGGCAAAAATCAGATTAGAACATGATTAAATAAATGAAGGAATTTAAACATCTAAACGTCCTCCAAATGTTCTACCTTTCCTTTAATAAAATATTGACAGGTAAGCTGACCTATTAATGATTTTCACCAATAAAATATGTATTTGTTGTTAACTGGATACCTTTGTTGCGGTGCTGTAGGTATTTGCCAAATTAAGTTTAGATGTTGTCCATTTCCACACCACAAACTCACAACTTTCAGAAATTCTTTATTATATCATACATGCTGCTTTTCTGACTTTCAAGCTGTCAGAGCAGGGGGGGGACTTGGATTGGGGAAAAGGAGCGCACCCAAACGCAGGATTGGTGGTGTAAAGCAGTCTATTTTATTCTTCATAACAAAAAACAAAACAAAAACAAAACAAGATCAGGAACAAGATTTATATTACCGCGAACCAGACTAGACCAGACGAGACGAGACGTGACGAGGCGAGATCAAAAACTTTCTAGACTAGAAACTAAAAACAATTACCTAAACAAGAAGAACAAAAACCTAGAGACTCTAGGAGCAGAGCGAGATGCCCAGGCCTCCTTAGGAGCAGAACAAGTTCCCAGGCCTCCTTCGGAACAGGCAACGCTCCTCAACCGCCTCAGGACCAGGCAGTCGCTCTATAACCGCCTGCGGACCAAGCAAACGCTCCTCGACCACCTCCGGACCAGGCAGATGCTCCTCAACCACCTCTGGACCAGGCAGACGCTCCTTGACTGCCTCCGGACCAGGCAGAAGCTCCTCATCCGCCACCGGACCAGGCAGACTGCCGGCAATGTGCTGGGTGCGAATTTGGTTGGCTCGTTCTGTTAGAGTGGGGTGGGGACTTGGATTGGGGAAAAGGAGCGCACCCAAACGCCGGCTTGGCGGTGTAAAGCAGTCTGTTTTGTTCTTCATAACAAAAAAAACAAAAACAAAACACATCAGGAACAAGATTTAAATTACCATGAACCAGACTAGACCAGACGAGACGAGGCATGACGAGGCGAGATCAAAAAATTTCTAAACTATAAACAAGAACAAGGGGAAAAAAAACAGGGAATAAGGGGCAGAAAGGGAAATGATTCAACAACCGTAGGAAAAATGCTGCCCTAGGAGAAACAAAGGGTGCGCAATTAGCGCACCGAAACAAGAGCATCCGGGCTCAGCCGGGCTCGTGCACACGTGACCGCACTCCGGAGACGCTCATCAGCAAGGACATGACACAAGCTTCAAACTGAATTGTTGACTTCACATTTGCACTCTTACACAAAGTACAAAGCTGCCACAGGTGTATCCCTGCAACACCAATAATGTCAGTTATAAAATGCATTATGCATAATAAATTAGGCAGCAAGTGTATCTTTGGCTCCACTTCTGACAGTTAGGCAATTCATTGCACTATCATGGTCAGATGAAATGATAGGTATAAAATTCAAATAGCCTCACTCTTTCAGTTAGTGAAGCATGATGGCAATCTCACAGTTTGTGATTACATAGAATTAGTCCACAGCTGGCCGGTCCAAGATTTGGGCTGTAATGGCTCCCTATGGACTGGCTTGTTTTAACACCCTTTTAAATGATATTTATGCTTGGGTAAGTTCAACTCAAATTGTGCATAGTGAGGGTTGTGCAGTAAGATCTTTAATAAGCGATCTGTGTAATTACATTGAGGTTTCATGATATGGCTCTGTCTTTAAATAGAGCAGGGCAATGTTTTTTTCGAGAGATTTGCTTTACAATGCCGTGTTGTATATTAATAGCCAAAAGAGAAGATAGAAAGGACTCAGGAAGCAGGAGAACATAAAATAATTTTTGGAATGACGAATTTAGGAAAGAAAATTGTGTAATGCCGCATTGAGACAATATTTGTTGTTAAAAGCGTTACAAATTTGCTGATGTAAATTTGCTGCTGTTTTCCAAATTAAAAGATCATTATATTTTGGTATTAATGTTAGAGAAAACAAAGTTTAGTAACAATTAAATAACACTAACTGTTCTCATTCATTTATGCACTAAATGTCAAAAATATCCATTCATTAATTTTCTTACCCGTGTATTCCATAATTCGGGGTCACGGGGTTTGCTGGTGCCTATCCCAGCTCACATAGGGCAAGAGGCAGCGGTAAACCCCAGACGGATCGTTAGGGCAACACATAAACAAACAACCATAGACACGCACACGTTCACTCCTACGGACACTTTAGAATCACTAATCGACATAATCTGCATGTTTTTGGACTGTAGACTGTGGCAGGAGTACCCAGGGGAAATCCACAAAAGCGCAGGGAGAACATGTACAGAAAGATTCCAGAATCGGGAATCGAACCCGGGACCTTCTTGTTGTGAGGTGACCGTGCTAACCAGTACACCACCGCGCCATCCTGGCCAAAACATCTGATTTTAAAATCCATAAGTGTTTCCAAGGAATCTTATTGCATATTTAGTCTTACTTACTTTCATGCTTCAACAATTGTCAGGACACATAAGGAGTTCATGCACATCAACCCTGATGATCCCACACCATGTTTTTATGAAGGCTTTGTGTACGGGGGATATTATCATGCTAAAACAGTGTTATTTCTAGTAAGTCATCTGCAATTTCTGGCCATATAAGTGTAGTATGTGAACTAAAGAAAGGAAGCCCTGACAATTCTGGTAATATAAAAGACTCATATGATATATGAAGTATGATCGTGTTTCAGCTGGCAGTTTCAGCTGGCAGTTATTAACAATGAAAAAAAACCCCCACATACTATGGTTGTAAAATATGTTGCAAAGGAAACATCTAAGGAGATTGCTAAAATTGGTTGAGAACTGTCCAACCCATTATTAAACATTGGAAGGATTAGAACAGAACAGATGTGTAGCCTTAAAACAAGCTCAGTGAGACAAATAATAGGACCCTGAAGCAATGAAAAAAGGTCATGTGGTCTAATGGATCCAGATTTACCCTGACCCAGAGTGGTGGGTGCACCAAGGTAAGAAGGGAGGTAGATGAATTGATGCATCCATTATGCATAGAACCTAGCATACAAGTCTGTGGGGGCAGTGCTACAATCTATCTGCAGTTGGTCAAGTTCAGTTTCAGCAACATTATATGTCCAAAGAATGTGGTCTATCTGAATATATTGAATGACCATTTTATTCTATAATTTATCTTTTTCTTTCCTGATTGCACAGGCATATACAAGGATAACTTCTTCTTCTTCTCCTTTCAGCTGCTCCCGTTAGGATCGCTTTTCTCCACACTACCCTGTCCTCTACATCTGCCTCTTTTACCCCAACTACCTGCATATCTTCCTTCACC
>JAOTRA010075522.1:0-13570 GCA_026260255.1 Pseudolaguvia tuberculata | reverse complement strand
GGTAGGGTGGAGAAGAATGATCCGCTGTGGCGACCCCTAACGGGAGCAGCCGAAAGGAGAAGAAGAAGAAGATTAGAATGTATATGCATTTACACAAGGCTGTAAAATTTTAGTGATAAGCATCATGTTATTAGAGATGTGTTTATATTATTTTTTGTGTTTAGAAGTTGTGCTAGAAATCGTGGGAGGTGGTAGTGCAGTGGTTAAGATGCTTTTGGAAGATTGTGGTTCATTCCCAAGTTGCCACCATGGGCCCCTGTTCAAGGTCCTTACCCAACAATAGCTCAATCGCATAGAAAGAGTAAGTCAATAAATGTAAGTCAATCTGGATAAGGACAATTGTTTGCATAATGCCGAAATAGTAATACAAACCCGATTCCAAATAATTTGGCACACTGTACAAATTGTGAATGATACAATGATGTGGAATTTTCAATATTTTATTCAGAATACAACATAGTGTTATAGCTTAAATCACAGGCCGAACCAGACTTAAAGAACACGCTTTTATTAACGGTACATACCAACTTAACACGATACTTTAAAAGAAACTGAAACAAACCCGTACAACAATGCTGATTGAACGATACAGTACTTAGCTCGGAAGTAGGACGGGGAAATATATTCATGGAACGCGAACACATCAGCATAACAGTCAAACAATAATCTGTGGTGGTTAGTGACGCAGATAAGGCATGTTTCATAACACATAGATGGCACATCAAATGTTTAAACTGAGAAAATTATCAACAAAAATTTGGGACAAAGTCATGTTTACCACTGTGTGGAATTCCCTCTTATTTTTATACCAGACTGATACTAGTTGCTCAAGTTTAGGAAAAGGAATATTGTCCCATTCTTTTTTGTCTGTTTTAGGCATTCTTTGTCTAATCTTTTTCTTTATGATGTGCCAAATGTTTTCTATGGGTGAAAGATCTGGACTGCAGGCTGGCTATTTCAGTACTTTTTTCCTACGCCATGACGTTGTCATTGATGCAGTATGTGGTCTGGCATTGTCATTTTGGGAAATACATGTTGGGAGCAAATGTTATTCTAGAACTTGGATATACCTTTCAGAATTGATAGTGCCTCTTTAGTACGGATGACATGGCGTCCCAGTTTGCCAGAAAGAACTCCAAATTTTGATTTGTCTGACCACAGAACAGTTTTCCACTTTGCACCAGTCCATTTTAAATGAGCCTTGGCCCAGAGAGACTGCCTGCGCGTCTGGATCATGGCTTTTTTGATTTATAGAGTTTTAGCCGGCAACAACAAATGGCTCGGTGGATTGTGTTCTCCAACAATGTTTTCTGGAAGTATTCCTGAGCCCATGTTGTGATTTCCCTTACAGTGGCATTCCTGTATGTGATGCAGTGCCGTCTAAGGACCCAAATGTCACAGGCATCCAGTATGGTCTTCAGGCATTGAGCATTACGCACATATATTGTTCCAGATTCTCAGAATCGGTCGATATTATATACTGTAGATGATTATAACTTCAAAGTCTTTGCAATTTTTCTCTGAGAAACTCCTGTCTGTTATTGTGCCAATATTTATTGCCACAGCATTGGGGAAATTGGTGATTCTACTTCTGAGAGACACTGCCACTCTGAGTGGCTCTTTTTATACCCAGTCATGTTGCCAATTGACCTAATAAGTTGCAAATTGGTCCTACAGCTGATTCTTATATGTACATATAACTTTTTTTTATTATTGCTACATGTTCCAACTTTTTTTGGAATGTGTAAATCTTATCCACTT
The DNA here is from genome assembly GCA_026260255.1 of Pseudolaguvia tuberculata. Classification (NCBI taxonomy): domain Eukaryota; kingdom Metazoa; phylum Chordata; class Actinopteri; order Siluriformes; family Sisoridae; genus Pseudolaguvia; species Pseudolaguvia tuberculata. Next base: position 11,809 of record JAOTRA010075522.1, on the reverse strand, counting down.
CTACCATCTCCACATCATCCAAACTTCCCTTTCACTCATTCTCCTTATTCATCAGCTGCTCAAAATACCCTCTCCACCTTCTCAACACACTCTCCTCACTAGCCAAAACATTTCCATCTGTATCCTTTATTGCTCTAACTTGCAGTACATCCTTTCCATCTCTGGCTCTCTGCCTGGCCAACCGATACAAATCCTTTTCTCCCTCCTTATTGTTCAACGTCTCATACAACTCCGCATACACTTCTTCCTTAGCTTTTGCCACCTCCCTCTTCACCTGCTGCACCTCCTTATACTCCTGCCTACTATTCTCATCTCTCTGCCGATCCAAATTCTTTCACCAACCTCTTTCTCCTTACACTTTCCTGCACTTCCTCATTCCACTTCTTTGTCTTCCTTTTCCTTTCCAGATTTAATTCTGAATAAAATATTGAAATTTGAAACTTCCACTTCATTGCATTCTGTTTTTATTTACAACTTGTGTCCCAACTTTTTTGAAATCAAGTTTGTAGTTATTTCTTAATAAATTCTTTTTAATGAAATTCTAGGACGCTAGTTATCTGGAAAATCAAGTTTCAAAACCCCCTGCTGCCACTCTTGGGCCCCTGATCCAGGCCTGCCTGCTTCAGTAGAGCAACAAAAATCCTTTTTTCCCCATAAAAATATTTAATTATTTCCTGCTTGTGGTTATTGGAAAAAAGACAACGAACTGAAAATAAAATTTGGAGGCAATGTGTAAAAGTATTTCTTTAAAGTTAATGATTTCTGTCTGGATAAAAAAAGAAAACAAACAAAAAGAAGGAGAGGAAGAATAGTATGTAGTATACAAAAAGCTAAGATCTGCTGTTCAATTTGAAGGCACTGAGATCATTTCTGGGCCAGAAAATATATAAACAGAAGCCTGGAGTAAAAGAAGCAAAGAGAATAAACAGTTAGTTTGGTATTTGGCAGACGCTCTTATCTAGAGCGACTTACATTTGGTCTCTTTTTTACTACTGAGCAATTGTGGGTTAAGGGCCTTGCTCAAAGGTCCACAGCGGTTGCGGGAATCGAACCCCAGTCTTTCTGGTATTAGTCAACACCTTAACCACTAGGCTACCACTGCCTACACACTCTGGAGGTGACTTCAAATCAGTATAAAAATAGTACATACATTTATTCGCTAACAGCACATTAAAAAGCTTTTTAGTAGTAACTTTAAACAGGATTTAGAATAAAGCATTATTGATTCATTTTATATACAAATGATACAAATAACAGAACTATGTGGACCAAAAACAGGGCTGAATGACAGGAGGAGACTGATAAGGATGTTTTCAGACATGAATAGATGAGAGTGATGATGCTCACAAAGATACATGCAGTATTTATTTATTTTTTTTAATGAACAAATGAGAAGGAGATGAGAAAACGGAATAATGGAGATCACCTCAGTTCTAGCTAGTCTGGTCCTCTGCGACACTGTTCTTCACCAGGAATTAAAAAATAACCCCATCAAAATTCAATTACTCAGTGCTGCATTGTTGGCAACTAAGGAAGTGAGACAGGCTGGAAAGAATGGAGATCTCCTCCCCCCTGTGGCGGCAATGATGCACAATATTAATCGCAAGCCAACACCAATAAGGACCAATGTTCTTTCAGCACATACCGAGGGAGGGGTGATGACGATGAGGGAAGGAGCAATGAAAGGATGACGGGAGGGTGAGAGAAGAGGGAAGAGAGTGTCTGGTTTGCTCTGAGAGGAGCTGGAGGGGGAGCAAAAGGGAGAGAGAATGCAATGAAAAATAAATGCTTCTGTCATGATAAAGAGGAAGGGACATCAAGAAGATGATCAGGGTATAGAATCTCTAAACCATAACCATGTTGTATCTGCACTCTTTATAGCATAACCCTGGATTAAGCATTAAAGAACAGATCGCCTGACTGAGCCTGGTTTCTCCCAAGGTTTTTTTCTCCATTATGTCACTAATTGATTTCTTGCCACTCTAGCTTGTTTTATTGGGGAATTTTCAAATATTATCTTATTGAGTGTTTATTTAAATGTTTATTATTAAAGATGTTATCATTATGCAAATTTACTAGTTTCCCTAACTACAGGATAGTTTCTCACACAAAGCATCATTCATCCATCTGCCAGTGTAATATTTAAAGTTGCTCTTTAAGAGCTTCACCACCTCGCATTATTTGTTGCATATATACTATTATTATTTAAAAATACATTTTACAATTGTGCCCAAAGAAGTTGTTTATTGTTTTATGAGTAGAACAAGTTGCATTAAAAAAAACATGGTTTCATTAAGTATTTATAAATGGTATTATAAACATAAATATATAAATTATATATTGGGGCAAACGGTGGAGATAGTTTGGGGAGTACAGGATACAAGATGGGGATACAGAGTATGACATAGGATCTAGGGATACAGGATAGTGTATCTGAATTAGGGTAGGGGATAACAGGTTATGGGATAGGGTGTAGGGATGCAGGATGTGTGGATAATCAAGGTAGGGAACAGAGTGTATGGATACAGGCTGTGGGTATAACATGAAAGGCATATATGGTGTAGGGGATAGGCATAAAGGCTAGCGGATAGTATGTAGGGATAGAGGTGAAAGAATGTAGAGATAGAGGGTAGGGGATAGGGATGTAGAGATAAAAGGATAGGGTGTAGGGATACAGGGTGTGGAGAAACATGGTGTAAGGATAGGGTAACCTATAGAGGGAAAGGGATAGGGTGTAGGGATAGAGGGGATGTTGTAGGGAAAGAGGCAGATAGGTTGTAGGTACTGAGGTTTATTGAGGGTACTCTTGGTTACTCATTGGTTACTTTGCCTTTCCAGAAGTTAGCCATGATTGGACACATGTAATTATCATTGTAAATGAAAATGTCAGGCAGGAATGTTTTGTATGTAAAATTTAAATGGTAGAAGATTTACCATGGAAACGTGTCAGTGGACAGTATAAATCATTGAAATAAGTAATGCAATTAAAAAAGAAAGTCCTGCCTCTGGGCTGACAAAAATAAAAATGTTCACAAAAGCAAGTCAGTACGAAACTAATCCAGCGTTTCAATCTGTCCACGCATATGAAAACTCTGCCGGTGCACTCTTTTCTTCTTGCCATTAATTTGCTAACTCATACGACCACCCACCACCCCTCCAAACACACACACAGCTACTGATTATTATATGTTCATCTGCTCTGCTGGATTAGTTAATGGGGGTAATATCCTCTATGAACTTAGTGAGATGAGCAGCGTTTTTGGCTTCATACAGTACCTGGAGAAAGATAGAGAGAGACAGAATTAAAAGGGACAGTAGAAAGAAAGAAACAGTAAATAAAACATGAAAGAGGTGGACAGATAGAGAAAGAGAGAGCAAGACTTATTACACCACTTTATTTACAGAGGTCACAGATCAATAAACGGTGACTAGAATAATTTAAAAAAAAATTTTTTTTTTAAATATAAGCAAATGAGTTTAAACAGAATTGATTTTTAGTTTGGCTGTGCAGTCAGCTGTGAAGTAGAGTTCCCAATTTGCAACATAGCTTCTCACCACACACACACACACACACAAACACATCTAAATCATTCATATTCCTCATAATTTGGTTTGGTTTGGGGTTTTTTAATGCCATTTTGGCTTCGGTGGCTATTTTATGGCAAAAGATAGAATGTAGTTAGATAAAGGTGTTGCTCAATAGTTCAGGTTACACTGGTAACCGAGTATGTTGTTGGCAAAAGCATTTTATATAAGCTTTTTGAGGTTTATAGCTATTTAGAAATTCTGTATGGTGGTGCTGTTTTGAAAATATTTTCTAGTGTTTTCTGAAAAAAAAATTCTGCCTTATAGTGCTAAAGGCAGGGCAGTGGAGTAGAATGTGTTTTATTGATGTAGGTGTTTTGCAGGCTTGACATAGTGGTGGTTCTTCCCCTTTTAACAGATGGGCATGGGTGAGACTTGTGTGGCAAATGCAGCACCTTGTGTAAACGGTCTGGTCAAGTCTACTTGAAAAATGAAGAAATTGTTTCTTGTGGATAATAGGGTTAATTTCATGCAACTTGTTATGGGGGTACTTGTCCCAATCTTCTTGCCACTTATTTGTGATGTAGGAATTCAGCAAAGGTCTGAAATCTGTGGTAGGGATCTGGCATCTTGTTAATTCTGCATTAAGAGCTCTGTTTGCAGCGCTGTCTGCTTGTTCATTTTTTGAACTGCACATATGACCTGGCAATTTAGAAATTGATAGTGGATTTGATCTGGTCCCACTGCAGCGTCATGTCATATTCTTATGGAAGACTGAAGTTCTTCCATTGTGAATAGTTCATTATATGGTTCTGTGTTGTTTGAGTAGAAGTGTAGGTGTTTTTGTTCTTCTTTCTTCCGTATGGTTTGGAATTTTCTGTGGCAGTTGTTATGGAGGAGTTCTCCTCAAAAGTCTTTGCAAGATGATTTGTTATTTCTTGGTTTGTTGCCTTGATGTCTAAGGTGTTAAATTTGTAAGCCACTCCCGTTTCCCTTCATTTGTTTAATTAAGATCCAGACTATCTTTGCAGGTGTGTCTGATGTAATGTTAGACACAAAAGTCATCCAGCTCTGTGCCTTTGCAGCTTTAATGGTTCTGTGTGCTTGTGCCCAACATATTGTTATTTTAATTAGGTTTTTAGTGTTTGGTGAAATGCCTTTCTGCTTTTTTCCAGGCCTGGATCGCATTTTTACAATTATCATCAAACCATGGGTTGGGTCTGTGATAGAGGTTTGCTAAGGTTTTCTGAGTAGTTTTTTCTGCAATTGAGTTTAGTGTTTTTGTAAAAAAAAAAATAAATAAATAAATAAATAAAAAATAATTAACCTGGTCTCCATATGGTAGGAGTATCTGTCTGAAGGCTGCATTGCAGAGGTTTTGGAATGCATCCCAGTTTGCTTTGCCGAGTTGCCACTTTTGAGTTCTTTTTATACAGTTTGTGTTTGTGGAGGTCATTATTATGGAAAAATGTTTACGTCCGCAAAGATCGTCCAAAACTTTCCAGGAGAAGTCCAGTAGTGGCTCAGGGCTGCATATAGATAGGACTATTGCAGAGTAGTTTCCGTGTCCTGGATGTTGGTAGGTATGAGAACCATCTTTCCATAAACTTATAATGCTTTTGGTGATTAGTTTCTTAAGTTTCATGCCTTTATCGTTTGAGTGATTTCCTCCCCATAGGGGTTATGGCAATTGATGTCACCCAATAGCATGTAGGGAGGTGTTAGTTGGCTGGTTAACTTGTCCAGGTCTTGTAGTGTGATTAGTGCATTAGGTTGTATATAGGCAGAACATAGGATTACGGCTTTGTAGAGGGTTAGCCGGACTGCTACTGCTTGCAGGTTAGTATCTATTAGATGGTGGCTATGGATAACGTCATTCCTTATAAGCACTGCAGCTCCAGCAGATGAACGTTGGGTGTATGGGGGAATTTATGTTATTTATGGAATTGTTTTTTAGTGAAATGGGGCTATTTGGTGGAAAAAGAGTTTGCTGAAGGCAAAAAGCAATAGGATTAAATAAGGTAATCAGGTGCTGTAGTTCAGTGAGGTTGGCTTTTATTCAACGACAGTTCCACTGGATGATATGATTGGTGGACACCAGGAGGGTAAGATTGGTGGAGGACCTTTACCTTTGCCTTTTTTGGGGGAGGGGCTTCGGTATCTGGAAGTTGTGACGTCATCATCTCTATGTTCTTTGCGTGTTGAGTCTTGGTTTCCGTGCATGATGTAGTTTGGACTGTAGTGTTGGATGTTTTCTTCTTTTCTCTTGGTGGTTGAGTGTCTTCTGTTGGTGTAACTTGTTTCGGATTTGTTTTGAGTTGACTTTGTGTGCATTCTGTTTTGCTCTTGGTTGTAGTTTTTTGACGCTGTAGAGTAGTTGTGGTTTGGCGTTTCCTAACCATGTGAAATCTGTTTGCCACTCGAATGTTTTCTTTATGAGTTTTGCAACTGAGGCAAAAGAAGGTTTGTGGCTAGCAGGGATTAAGGAATGGCTCTCTACGTGCTTCCGGGTAGCTTATTTTCTTAGTTGTCTTTACTTTTTGTATTTCTTTTTCTTTGATCCCGGCAGGGCAAATTTTTGATGAAGCTGCATGTTCTCCAGAACAATTGCAGCATTTGTGAGGCCTCGTACAAACAAGTCCATGTCCTTCTTCACCACAGTTGCAGCAGGTTGGTTTGCTTTTGCATCCTGCAGAACCATGGCCAAATTTCTGACAAGTGAAACATCTCAGTGGGTTTGGGAAGAATGTGTCAACGGTTACAATTAGATATCCAATTTGGATACTTTCAGGTAGTTTGTGTTGGTTGAAAGTATGTAAGTACCAGTTTTAAATGTTCTTTCTTCTTTTTTATAGTTATTATTCTCACATGACTTACACCTTGTTGTTTTGGTTCCAAAGGTATTCTTCTGGAGATATTGAGTCTGAGTGGGCCATGTTCTCCACCTCCATTGTTGATGCAGCTTCCCTGAGCTGTGGTCTTATGGTCTCTGGTGCCTGTCGAGGCGGCAACCCCCGAACCAGGTGGTGGAAGCCGGAAGTAAGGAATGCCGTCAGGTTGAAGAAGGAGTCCTATCGTTTATCGGCAGGCCAAACGGACTGCAGCACGAGTGGTTGCAGAGGCAAAAACTCGGGTCTGGGAGGAGATCAGTGGAGATTGACTATCGATTGGCCTCAAAGAGATTCTGCCAAACTGTCCAACGACTCAGGAGGGCAAAGCAGTGCTCTGCCAACACTGTTTACAGTGGTGGTGGAGATCTTCTGACTTCAACTAGGGACATTGTTGGGCGGTGGAAAAAATACTTTGAGGATCTCCTCAATAACACCATCATGTTTTCCTTTGAGGAAGCAGAGACTGGGGATTCTGATGTGGACTCATCCATCACCCAAGCTGAAGTCACTGAGGTAGTCAAAAAGCTCCTTGGTGGCAAGGCACCAGGGGAGGATGAAGTCTGCCCAGAGTACCTCAGGTCTCTGGATGTTGTGGGGCTGTCTTGGCTGACACGCCTCTGTAGCATTGCGTAGCAGCTCAGGAACAGTGCCGCTGGACTAGAAGACCGGGGTGGAGGTCCCTCTTTTTAAGAAAGGGGACAGGAAGATGTGTTCCAACTACAGGGGGATTAAACTCGATAGCCTCCCTGGGAATGTCAATGCCAGGGTACTGGAAAGGAGAATTCGTCCAATAGTCGAACCTCAGATTCAGGAGGAACAGTGTGGTTTTTGTCCTGGCTGTGGCTTTATATCCACTTCAGGGTGCTGGAGGGCTCATGGGAGTTTGCCCAACCGGTCCACATGTGTTTTGTAAATCTGGAAAAAGCTTTCGACCGTGTCCCTCGTAGTGTCCTGTGGGAGGTGCTCTGGGTGTATGGAGTTTGGGGCTCTTTGTTAAGGGCTATTCGGTCCCTGTATGACCAGAGTAGAAGCTTGGTTCGCATTGCAGGCAATAAGTCAAACTTGTTCCCAAGTGTGTGTTTGACTACATCAAACGCCCTTTATCACCGGTCCTGTTCATTATCTTTATGCACAGGATTTCTAGGTGCAGCCAGGGTAAGAAGGGAGTCAGGTTTCGGGACCACAGGATTTCATGTCTGCTTTTTGCAGATGATGTTGTCCTGTTGGCTCAATCAAGCCAGGACCTTCAGCGAGCACTGGGGCGGTTTGCTGCAGAGTATAAAGCAGCCGGGATGAGAATCAGCACTTCCAAATCAGAGACCATGGTTCTCAGTTGGAAAATGTCTCAGGATCTTGTTTACGAGTGAGGGAAGAATGGAGCGAGAGATTGACAGGAGGATTGGTGCATCTTCTGCAGTAATTTGGTTGATGTACCGATAAGTCATGGTGAAGAAAGAGCTGAGCTGCGAAGCAAAGCTCTCGATTTACCAGTCAATCTACGCTCCTACTCTCACCTATGGCCATGAGCTTTGGGTCATGACCAAAAGGATAAGATCCCGGATACAGGCGGCTAAAATTGTTTCCTCAGCAGGGTGGGTGGGCACTCCCTTAGAGATAGGATGAGGAGCTCGGTCATCTGGGAGAAGCTCAGCTGAGGCGGTTCGGGCATCTGTCACGGATGACTCCCGGATGCCTCACTAGGAGGCCTAGGGAAGACCCAGGACTCGTTGGAGGGACTAGAAGATGAGAAGATTAGAAGATGAGAGATCTCTGCTCCCCACCCACCTCGGAATCCTTCAAGAGCCATGGTTTTCCTGCGGGTGCACACCAGGGATACAGGGATGATGTATTCCAACAAAACCAGGGGTGATTTTGCTGGATTGACCCTCAGCCTAGTTCTTCATAGAAAAGTAGCAGTTAGATATTTGTATGCTATTCTATAAAGCCAATTTGTTGAATCAAGCCCTTCCAACCTCCCTTCTGGATGAAGTAGTGACCGCCGCAGCAGGACACATTCCTCATACACCAGGATCTCTTCCTCCACCGAGGAAGTCTCCCCATTTGTCGCCTCTTACGATCAGGAAGGGGGTGCTAGGGACCTAGTCTATCTCGGGTCCCCACAGAGATATTCCTCATGAAGAATATGGAGTTTACAGGTCACATGCACCCACCTGGTTGTGGACATAGGACTCGCAGCCGTAACACCACACTGATAGATCAGCAAAGCTCAGCACCAGAGGATGAGAAGTCATCAGACCATGAGCTACCATGTGCTCGTTCACAAAACGCCCACACAAAACCTGTGCAGACACGAAACACACTTAATCAACTGTACCAGCACTTATCCACACATTTATCACTCTGCAGCACAACCTCCGCAATTGTTTCAAAATTCAAAAAGTCTGGCTTGAATTAACAATGGCTTCATTTCAAAAAACCTCAACCTCTAATGAAGCTGCCATGTGATTGGCTTGTTGGATAATCAAAGAAGTGGGAGCAAAGCAGTTAATTGAACTCCTAATCAATTCTCCCTCCTACAGCACAGCCCCTCTGTAATCAATACCTTATAGCAGCAGAGGCAGATCCAGTTCTCTGTCTCTGCGCCACACTCCTCGCACGGCCGGAACACATCGATGCCCCCTACAGGCACTGGACACACCAACTCCAAGTGAGGGCACCAAGCCAAAGGGTCCACCATATACATTGTATCCTGAAAAAAGCAGCTAAAAGTTAAGATCCTGGGATGTAGCAACGCGTGTGAAGTTACACCAAAGCATTGACCAGCAACATCAAGGCACACCAAATCATAAAACTTTCCTCTCAAACTATAAAGTATTTTAACATGACATTAGAGGAGGATATTTTGTGGGCTTAAAAATTTGAGTAAACACAAGATATGCTGCAGAATACTGGCAGAAGTAGAAAGTCATCACGGAACATGCTTTTTTGCGTACATATTTGAATATTATGGATTCGACATACTGAAGCACCTTCCAATCTTGGTCTATGTTATACTAGAATAGACTAGACAGTAGTAATGCATCTGATTTTGGAAGCAGCCTGTATTCAGTCTAATTACATTAATAGATCATCAGAATAGAGAAGTTATTAAAAAACAGAGTCTAGCTTTAAAGAAGAATTGTATGAATAGCCAAAGAATCTTTTGATGAAAAAAAAAAACATAGTTTAAAACTACTTTTAGTTTAAAAATATGCACCTTAAACTCTGTACAAGAAACAGAATTTTACTTTTCCTGTGTATAACTTTTTCTCCTCTATAGCAGTGTTCCCCAACCCCCAGACCAGTAATGGTGGATCAATTGGTACCGGGCTAAACAAGATTTATTTATTTATGATGATCTTTTATTTTAAAAAGAAATACTGAATAGTGAAGAGAAAGAACAACAGTCTACAACTGTCAATCAAAAGAAAGCTTTTGAAATATGTATTCCCCTCCCGGTCCGTGGTCAAACTGTCAAGCGTTTAGAGGTCAGTGAAGTTTAGGGACCACAGTTCTACAGCAAATATAGTCCCAGGGAATTTTATACCTACTAACAATGAGCTTTTATCACAGACATGCGATGGAGTCAGCAGGCTCAAATAGTAAAGCAAATTAGTGTTGCTAACTGGAAGATTAGGGTTCAATTCCAAGAAACATCAAAGCTGCCACCAATTGCTACCTGACTGCACACACTGGTTACACCATTTTCTGCACTGTTTGCAACTTTCAGCGTTTGATACTAATAAATCAGGCAAATAAAACCTCTAAGACTTCCAGAATACTGAAACAACAAGCAAAACCTGCTGCAAAGATGATGGGATGGGTTTATTAACGACTCATGTTTAAAGATACGAACGAGTCTTTCTGACTGTGATAAATCACAACAGAGATGGTAAATGTATCATTTTTTTTGTCATTTTGCACATAACACTTTTTTAATCAAACCTAGTAGTTGAGGGTTCCAGAGGCGGCAGCTTGTTGGTGCTGGGAATTGAACTTATGTGCTTCTGAATAGCAGTGCTTGAATAAATTTCCACTACTTCACAGGTTCACTTAAAAGTATTAGACATTTTGAATTGAATGATGTTCACACAAAAAAAAGAAATTAGAGGCAAAATATCAAACACAAATAAGTGATATTGTACTCCAACCATGTCCACAGCTCCACACACAAGCTTAAAGAGAGATTTTTCAGTGTAGCCACATGCTCCCTCCAGTGCAGGACTCTCCTGATCACACATAACACCAGCAACATCTTCTGCTGCCTGCAGTCTTACCTGTGAGACGTAAGAACGAAAAACAAAAAAATTATTAAATGTCAATATTTAATTTTGTTAAATGTCAATTGGTGTTTCTAAATAAAGCTGTTTGTTTACCTGTTTCTCCTGTTTGATAGGCGTAGATTCCATATCTTTATCCATTGCTTGAATAGGCGATTCTTCCTGAACTGCAGAGAATAAGTCAGTCTGTGGGCTGGACTTAACTTTAGGTCTCGACCCACCCACAAAGGCAGAATTAGGGCTGGAACTGGTAGTTATGGTAGACGTGCTTAAGTCCAGAGCATGCAGGCCTTGCGTGAGCCCCTCCAGCCCTGAGTCCTCCTGGTGAGTAGGAGGCGATGCCGGTGAGGTCATCACTGGGGTATGCTGACACTGGGATTGAGAATATTCGTTCTTCCCTCTTGGGGCGTGCTTGATTTTATGTTTAGGGGAACGCAAAGACAAACACAAGGCTTCTGGAACTAAGCGAAAAAAAAGAAAAGCAGTAAATTAATAAATGTGTATTGATCATGCTGTGCGATTAAAGTGTCTGCTTACTCTGTATACGAAGGGAACTCCAGTAGGGGGCATGTGCTCGCAGGACATTGTTGATGCTAATGACAGCGCTGGGGTGAGGTGGTGGCAAGGGAGGCAGCAGCGGGGGCACGTCACCCAGGAGCATGCTGGTGCACATGGCCATAGATGTGGAGATGGAGTTGAGGTTATAACCTCCCTATGTAAAGAAATTTGTCAACCATTACTCTTCAGATTGGATACATAAAACTAATCATTGCACAGTTTGATTTAGTGCTTTCTTTACTGTATGCACCCAGGAGATGTGGATTCATATACACTTTACTACTAAAAGTTTATAGACACCCGGCCATCACATATATGTATGTGATTCTAGACTCCCTACTTTGCTGTTAGATTAAAGCTCCATTCGTCTTCTAAATATTTCCAATAAGATCAGACACTAATGTTGAGGCTAAACTGTCAAGGCTTCAATCCAGCAGAGTGGATCGACTTTTCAGAACATGAGACTTCTTCTACTTCACTAACCCAGCCATTAGGGTTGCACAAGCCAGTGCATTCTTAGTGCCGGTCCCAAGCCCAGATAAATGGGGAGGGTTG